>WJEZ01000584.1:0-25724 GCA_009869925.1 Thalassaphorura encarpata
GCCTCAGCGTCAACGTCCTCTCGAAACAATTCTTCTTCTTCACAGAGAGCGAGTCACAGTCACAGTCCGAATACTCTGCCCATTCCAACTAGAGATCAAAATAATTCCCTTGCTCCAAGTGCCGCACAATCCTTTGCCTCAAGAAGTTTATCTCCAAGGGGTCATAGCCCATCTAGAGAACGAGATAGCTACAGGTTGGTCGAAATACAAACGAATATCAACCCATGGTTTAATTCATCTTTGATTTTTATGAATTATAGTAGTAATGTGAGTACGTTGAGCCGAACAAGTGTGACCCCAGTCAGTGGTTCGTCGTCTCAACAGCATCTGCCACCTAATTTATCCCCTATACAAAGTTTATCTTATGCAAAGGCTGCATCTTGGCTAAGGTATGTGAATTTGTACTCAGAATATGGATAATTAATTAATAATTCTTATTTGCCAATGCAGTAGTGTTCCTCCTGGACTATCTCCTGTGCCTAGACCAACTCCACCACCACAGGGTCAATTAAATTACCCCGGTCAAGGTGGCCCACCATCATTACCATTGACCTCAACACATAGCCCACAATCTCCTTACTCAGGATTGGTCTCTGGTGGTCCACACGGACTATTGCCCCCACATTCTTCTACAAACGCCATGTTTGCCCCACCAATTTTGCCATTAAGTTCCATTTTGCCACATCCATCTTCACAGTCATCACCATTTTGCCCCTCGGCTGAATCAATATTTCATGGTATGACTAAAAATAATTTAATAAATAGCCAATTTGTCCAAAACTTACTTGTGAAAGAATTGGGCGTTTGTAGTTGGTGATCCATGTATGATTGACGATTGTTTTTCAATTGCTATTCAGGGGCTTCCTCGAATGAAATGGTCCGTCGGGATTTGGAATCTCGATTCCTGTCAGTTGATCGAAGTCACGGCGGTGGTGGTGGCGGAGCCGGGAGTTCATCTTTTCTTGGCGGTGGAAGACCTGGTGAAATCTCTCATCCACATCACACAGGAATACCTGGAGTAAATCAGCACTTGCAGCAGCAGCAGCAGCAACAGCAACATAATCCAGGACCTGGACCTCCAAACTCAACACATCCGCCACATCCTTCATCACTTTTTCCACCACCCATGGTGAGTTTTCAATAAAACCCACAAACCATTTAATTTTAACGACTTGGTTTAAAAACCAACAGACGAAACAAGACAAGTCAGAACTGATGGAATTACCTTTTGCAGTCATTACAATCTTTTTAGAGCCGTCTAGAGTCTCAGTTTTGTCAATAGACAAAGAATAAATTCATGACTTGACTGAGTTCAGTTATATCCGGTTATTTTTCGCCAAGAAACAATATAAATGTGCTTATGTGTTTGGCGCGTAGCATTTAGTCTCGCCTGAGCTGGTGGTGGACTCAAGGTTTGAGTAGTTTACCAGAGATTTTACGATCCGCTTGCAATTTCCAATTCCGTAATGTAAGCAAGCAAGCAAGTTGGAGCTTGAAGCCTGAAGCGCAGGGAAAAGTTATCCGAGTTTCATGAGTTCATTTTATTACTAAAACCTCTCTCTTTCCATTCCATTTCCAACCTCGTCTTTTATTGTTAAGATCTGGGCTCAAGTATTACTACAACTACAAACAGTTGAGTTTCGTATGTTTAGTGATAGTTTTGTTTATGGCTACACCAATGCTCAACTTTCTATTGGACTGACTGTACTGGTTGTGCTAGTAAAATGTCCTCCCATCCACTCCAATATGACAATCCTCTTTGTAGTTAAATCTTTTCCTAGTTTTGTCTCAATTTACGATTACTCATACGACGATGAGATGAGTTTGGACAGGACGGACAGGGTAGGCTGGCAAGGCAATCGGCTTAAAATATGAGCGAAAAGATATTACGTGATCATGACTTGAGTCGGATGGGTCATTAAATTTAAACCCTGTGAAATAAAACTCAATCCTTTCAAATCTGAGGATGAAATGACCCTTTTTGGCATCCAATAAAACCAGGCACTTGTATTTCGGATGGACTCTGAAAAAAAAAGTCTTAGCAGTTATGAGATGACTCACACAATCCTAAACTTTTTTTATTATTTTTTATTTACAGTTCAAAGACATGCCAAAAGTTGGGTTGGATTCGCCATTTTATCGTGGAGCATTGGGAATGTCATATCCGTTCAATGGGATGCTACAGCCACCAAACATTGCAACCCCATTCACACCCCCTAGTCAACTCACAACATTCACACCCAAAGTAATAATCCAAAATTTGCACTAGGTTAGGGTTTTAGTATGTAATAATCTAATTTAATTTTTAATTAATGTAGAAATCTGGAAGATGGAATGCCATGCACGTGCGCATAGCTTGGGAAATTTACCAACATCAACAAAAAGGCGGAGAGGGTAAAGGTGGCGGAGTTCCTGGGAAAAATCCATTGAACCCTTCCACGAGTCAACCCTCCAGCAGTTTGACAGCTGCACCAACTTCTTCTGCTGCGGCGATGGCAGCCAATTCAGAATTTTTACGCCAACAAAATAATCAAGTTTTTCCTGGGCTGAATCGACCACCTGATCCGGTTGGACCTCCACCATTTGCATCACCACTTCTTTCACCACATTTGCCTCCATCTCATCGACCCCCATTCGATTCTCCGCATCCACTTTTTATTCATTCAGGTCATTTAGGTGAGGCTGAAGCCCTGGCGGCTTATTACTCGAGCTATCTAACAAGCTGTGCTAATGCTGGACTCAATTCTTTCATGACAGGACCTCCATTGTCCAGATATGGCGGATTTGGAGGATTACCAAGTTTTGCTGGGCTCAATAGTCTAGGATCTAGTCTGCTCAGTAGAGGACCTTTCCAGTCTGGCCAGTCTTGGAACGGCCCAAGATCAATGGCTAAGGTGAAAATAATATAAAATATAAATATTATGATCAAATTTTTATCTTAGTAAATTTTGTAGGATGCAAAGACTCCAAGCCCCATTGTATCCTCCAATTGGCCCACCTGGAATGAATTGGCCAGTTCAAACGAGACCAGAAAGAGAAACGAGGACTCCAACAGAACCACCGCCAAGGCGTCATAAAGAAGAGCGCCAAGAAAAACGAGAATCTTCATCACATGGTGATTCAAAAGGAGGACGAGATTCTTCACCTTTTAGAGATCGTTCTCCAATTCGTTCTTCTAGAACGACTCCACTTGAGAATGGAGACACAGACTCCAGGAGCTCTCGTTCCAGTGATTCCCATTCCACCGTCCAACCTCCTCTATCAAAATTCGCTAGACTCAAAGATGAGGCGAATGGAAATGGAGAAAGGAACAAGACGCCCACCCTCAGAGATGATAGAGAAAGGGATAGAGATAGGGACCGAGATAGGGAAACATTCTTACATGGAGGACCTGGTCCACTCAATGAAAATAACAAAAGTGGTCCAAATTTTCTACCTGCCGGGCATACTTCAAGGTATGTCAAAATGAAAACTGGATTTCTGCCCTAGTGAACATTTACTGACTGATTTTACCTAATTTTGTAGAGGAATGTTTCACCCAGCATCATCAATGACAACTCCCATAACTTCTGGATGGGATTCCTTCCCAGGGATTAGCAGCAGTGGACCAAGAATGTCAAGTGCTGATTCCTTTCGACTAACACTTTTGCAGTTGAGTGAGCGTGAAAGAGAATTTTCTCGAATTCAACAACATCAGCAGTTACGACCTCCTTTGTTTGGGAATGGACCTCCATTCATGAATTTACCCCTTGGGATGGGTGGGCTTGGAATGCTCCCAGGAGTTGGCGGCGGCGCCACGAGCAACAGTAATGGGAGCAATGGAAATGGCGGAAATGGAAATCCAAATTTAAATCCAAAGGGTGCCCCTATTCCACACATTAATCCCTCCATGGCTGCAGCTTCTTTGAGTGCCATTTCACATGGGCATCACCATTCTAGTCAGAATGGACCAAATAGTCCACACAAGACAGATGTTGAGTCTAGGTCAACAAAAGAAGAATCACATTCTTCTTCTCGATAGCATACGCCCTCTCCAATTTATGAATATTTAGAATCAGGGTCATAACTAACTTTTATCGATTTATGAAACAAAACATGCTAAAAATTTTCAAACACATGCTACAAATCCTGATCATGAATTTGGAGAGTAGTGTCATAAAAAAACCTGTCTCGTACAATGCACACTAAAGAAAAAACACCCTAATCTTTCATTTTTAAACTGTTAGATGAATCAATCAACATTTTTCTACAGTCTACGTGTAAGATGTCAAGTGTTCAATGAAAATAATGTCAAATTACAACTACAACTAACTCATTCTGTAGTTTTTAGTAAATTATTGTGTAATGCTATACGCAGTTAGGAAATCGGGATACGCGGGATTTTAACTCCAGCATTATAAATATTGGCCATGTTCTTATAAACCAATGCATGATCTACTGTACATATAAATAATACTAATTAGTGAAATCTAGTTGGTAAATTAATTGATTAATTAATTAATAGACACCCACCTGCTGGTGATTATAATTCCGGTGTTTAAGTCAAGTCTCTATCAAGTTGTAAAATATTATTAAGGAGGGGTTAACGTTATGTTAGCAATTGTTATTAAATTAAATTAAATTAGAATATTATTTAAATTTTGGGAACCAGCAGGGGTGTGGTGAAAATTTTGTGCTTTCCATGACAGAATTTTTGTAACTGGTAGTTTTAGTTTAGATCCCGCCGCAGACACGGACCTTTGTTACTCATTTAATTCAATTTTAAGAATTAAGAGGAAATGACAGAAAAAAAAACTAATTTTAATTGAGAATTGAACGCAGGGATGAATATTTTATGTATGATTAGGTTGCCGCCGCCAGTGAATGTGAAAGTAATTTTAGCTAAAATTGAGTCGGATAATTAATTAGCTAGTTAATTAATTAATTACTGCTGCTGCTGCTGGAAGAGTGTGATAACACGTCAAGTTAAGTACGTACGTACGCATTACGCATTTTATTGCAAAGTGCATGGATATGCATAAATGCACTACGCAAGTTTCTTCTGTCGTGGTGCTGCCTTTTCTCATGTTTTTTTTGTTTATCTTTCGTTCCGTTCCGTTCAGTTCCGTTTTACATTTTACGTATTTGTATAAATTTACGTTAATTACGTATTCCGACCATGATGATTGATAATGTGACCAATTCTTGTTCTTTGGTCAAGAAATTGTGTGTAATAAAAAAAACTATCTAAGTATTTGAACGGGATGGCTATTTATTCGCGATTTTTTTTAATATAATCCGGACTTGCGTGATATGACACGATAGCAGCAAGCATATTAATTATTTAAGTCATTTTTCATGCCTATCTGAGTCCGCGGAGCCTGTATTTTTATTGATTGACTAGGTCTAGGTCCCAGGTCATAAAATCAATACATTTGCCAACTACTTGTGTAAACAATACTCAAATCGAGACAGACTCGACAGCACGTGTAAAATGCATGTTTCATGTACGCGTACAGGGCCAAGGCCAAATGGTCAAACAATCAAATCTTTGGGCAAAAAGCAAAAGCAAAGTCAAGGCTAAACTAGGACAAAAAGGAGATGGACTTTAGAAATCATTGTTTGTTTTGAAAGGGTTAGACGACGAACGGACGAGTAATCAGTATCAACACTAACCTAAAGTAAGTAGACCTTCAACCCTTTCTTCTTTACCCTTCAGCACTTGAATAGATTGCCTAAGGACGGGCTATGGGGTAAGTTTTACAGTAATTCTTCCTAACGAATAACAATCTTATTTGTTGTTTCGTCTGGCCTTAGGTCTGCATCAATGTGTTCATGGTAACTGAGGAGCAGGATTAAACAAGTGAAGAACAAGTGCCGTAGAATCAATTCCTCGACTCTGGGAAGTATAGCAAGTTGAAAGTAGCCAGTCTAAACCCTAGCCCAAGTTCAACCATGTACTAGTATCTGGGGACAGTTAATTGTACTTGATTAATTTTCCCAACCCTCCTGCTTCAAAATCAGTTCATGTGTCTGATGCATGTAAATATATTCAAGAGTGTCCGGAAATTGGATTGCTATTCCTATCCTCGTTGTCGTCGTCTTCGTCGTTGAATCCCGATCTAAGTTTAATATAAACACACGCAAATCATTCTTGCTTCATAATTGACTGAGATTTGTGAGTCAAAGCTTGAGTCGCGTATTAACTCCTGCGTGGCTGAGCAGCAGCAGCAGCGTGGACGTCATCATATCAGGCAGGCAATTTCCATTATCAAAGGATCAGAATCACAATCATAACCCTAGTCCTAACCAGGGCTCTTCTGCCACTGGGTGCTCTCCTCCCCCGAGATAAAGATAAAGGTGATAATTGAACGTTTTTGTGAGGAAGAGATTTGGATTCCATTTGGACTGTCGTTTGTGGATGTCCATGGCCAACCAACGCGATTGACGTTTACCAGTGACAGAAGAATTGCTTTGCTTGATGTTTTATAAAATTTTGTGATCAGAGAAGAGGTTTGAAAAAAGAAAAAGGAATTGTGTTTGAAAGTTGTTCAAAACAATCCGTGTATATAAATAAGCAAGCATTTAAAAAAATATACAAAATTCATATATAAACTATAAATATAAAAACATGGCATTGCCAAAAAGTTGGGAGAATTTGATTGAGTACGTGTTGGCCAAACACCGGTGGATTTTTGTTGTCCTATTCTTGTTGCCCATGAGTCTGGTGTACGACGTTTTTTACTTGATACGTTCTCAGATTGTATTTTACCTTAACACGGCCCCAGGACGCCATGCCGAAAAAGTCAAAAATGTTCAACAACAGGTTAGCTTTTTCTTAACTTTTGCTCAGCTCAGGTGATGATAGTGGAAAGTCATGAAATTCTGGGTTTGGCTTTACCCCAGCCTCAGCCAGATTGACCCAGTTCCATGTGTCCACTGATTTTTTGCAAACTAAACTTCAACACGCATAGCAAATATCAGGTCAGCTTAGTTTTAGTTGGAAATTAGCACAGGGATCATTCCTTAACATTGTAACATCACATGCTTTGCATATTTGTGTTTACTAATTAAAATCATGGAAAGTTTTACTCATGAATTAATCAATTGTAACTAATTGTTATATTTATATGAAATTTATGGAAATTTATGGACCAACGATGCATAAATAGTGCTCGTGTTGTTAGACATTGAGGATTCATTATAGGCAAAATTTGCAGACGTCTATTTCTTAAGCAATCTCACTTCAGTATTAAGAATTTGAGAG
Organism: Thalassaphorura encarpata; assembly: GCA_009869925.1. Classification (NCBI taxonomy): domain Eukaryota; kingdom Metazoa; phylum Arthropoda; class Collembola; order Poduromorpha; family Onychiuridae; genus Thalassaphorura; species Thalassaphorura encarpata. Next base: position 7,247 of record WJEZ01000584.1, read on the forward strand.
TAGAAACTTATTTTAGACGTCGATGAAAATTTTAAAATTAGCTGGCTGAATTCGTTGCAAATTAATTTAATTTTTACTGGAGGCTGGTAGCAGATGAGATTCAGTATTTGGAATTTAACCTTTCGTTCGACTATGAGTGACACTCATCATCATACACATGCCGTGTGAACGAGTGACTAAGTACATTACGTTATATTGTTTTATTTATCTAATCAGTTAATTTACAATACCTGTCGTTCATACTCGTACAGCAAGTGACACTTAACAATTTGCAACAAAGTTTCAGGCTCTCTATCTCTTACGCAATAAAACACCTGCTTGTCTGGTCCACTGATCCATTGCCGATCATTTCATATCAAACTGTAGTAGTAGTTGAATGCACTCAGACTCAGACTGGGACTACAAAACAGGAACTGTATAACCTTATCTTTCACTAGCGGGGTATAAAAAATTCATTTTATTAATCTTCTCCAATTATTACACATGCCCGAAGGCTTAGCAAGGTTCATATCACCTGCTCAGAATCCAGTTAGTAGACTAAATCTACTAGACACAATAAATTCATTAAATGAGATAATGGCAAATGTGAAAAATCTCGTTAGATTTAATTCAGGCATTTTCAAATGTGCTCTCCATGCTTTCGACCATGAATTTTGTCCATGTGCTAACTAAAATTCCATCGCCTTGGACAAGACGCATGACGCATGGGTTAAAGTTTGCCGTTTGTGAGGAATGGTTCTTGTTTATTTTGGGTTTTTATTGGTCTTGTTAAAAATAATCAATTCCTCCTGCGACTCAGTTTAAGACAAAAATTTCCAAGGTTGTCCTAATATTCAAGTGATGATTCATTGGACGTAAAAATCATTCATGCATCGCACATTGATTAACTTAATGTGTCTCTATATAAAAAAACGATCAATTTAATCTTGGAATGTGCTCCGGCACTCAGCAGTCTAGAGATTTAATATAAATTTAGTCCGAGGTGCGATGCTAGGTTCTGCACCATTTGATTTTTAATAAATGTAACCTTAGCAGAGACACCACAGATACAAACGGACGGATCTAAAGACAAACTTGTACATTAATTAACATGCACTGCCTGAGAGATCCTCATACTAGCCGTTGAGCTCAGCTTTGTTGAGCTTTGCTCTCATCCATTATCAAAAAAGGAATCATTTGAATTTAACTCATGTACATATAGACAAACTTAGCCAAAAGCCAAGAAGCATCTCATGGATGGATAAAATAAATTAATAAATGTCATTTAGTCTAGAGGAAAGTTTTGGGCTTACTGGGTCTGTGTCTGGATCCACTGACTGGGACGAGTTGAGCATATAGTAGTTCAGAATTAAATATCCAATCCAAATTCTACAACTGCTTACTTCCGGCTTGGTGATTTTGATTCAGATTTCTGTGAATTTAAAATGGAGTTGACAATTTGGAAGACAATTAATAGTCTAATTGAGTACGTGACAGTATCTCACCGGTGGATATTTGTGTGCATATTTATTCTTCCATCATCATTTGTTTGGGATGTTTATTTTTACATCCGCTCTTACATTGGATTCCTTGCGGACACAGTTATGGAATTTCATGAAATTAAAGTCAAAGAAGTTCAAGCTGAGGTGAAGTGAATTATAAAATTTATTTCAGTTGCGGTTGAATAAAATAGTTATTGGATTGAATCGTATGATTTATACTTCCTGAAAAATGCCAAGTATTTGTGTCAAATGTCTATAAATTTTTGCTGCATCTGCGCTTGGAATTTTGTCCTAATCTAAAGTAACATACAATTTGCTGAATGAGTATGAGTAGTAAATCCAAATCGTTAATTTTTACTGCTTATGAATGAAGCAACTAAATATTACCAAGTTTGTTGACCCAAGCTATCAAAATAATTTCATCTGCTCTACGCGTGCAAGGCAAATGGTACTTGTCGGTTTCCCTCTTCCACAAAATATTGCAATTAAATTAAAATTATAGTCAAAATTTGACTTTCAGGTTTGATTTTTAAGAAAATGCAGTGATTCGAAATGATTCATTTGAGCCAGCTGCAATAATCGAAAATATTGCCCAATGTTAGATTGGACTCTAATTCGATAAGTTAATTTCGTTTGGGTCCAAAACGAAACCTCGTGATTCCTTCTTTTGTGCATGATCAGATTTATCAATAATTGAAGGGAAGGGTTGGATGAGACGGATATTAGGCAAGGAGTTGGGACAAGGAATTTAGACTTTACTAGTTTGACATTAAGGTCAGGATCTAATAGCTAATCAGCAAAAGACAAGACAAAATGTATCAGTCCATGATTCTCCGTAGTTTTTATTACATGTTGCTAAACTTAGCATGATAAAATTAGTTGATATTTTCACTTTTACTAATTGTGAATGAATTAATTCTTTATGCTCATACCATACTTAAGATAAATAAAAAACCTTGATGTTTTCAATGTACTTTAAATATTTTATGTTTATATGTTTTAGAAACGATAATCTCAAGGTTAGTAGGTATTTTAGTAAAATCAATTTTTTTGTTAAATTTCCAGGTGAAAAAATGGATTGCAAATGGAAAGAAGAACAAAATGTGTACGGCTCGTCCCGGTTGGCAAACAATGTGTTTCCGTCAACCGATTTACAAAAATACATTTCAAAACGTCCAAGTCAACATGGTCGATATTATAAGTTTAGATGTAAATCGGCGGGTAAGTTTTATTTATTTTTGTTCAAGTGACTTAATTAACCCAAATTAAAGTACTTAATTTTAAATTTTTTTACAGGTGGTGAAAGTGGAACCACTTGTGACGATGGGGCAATTGACCAGTATGCTCGAACCCTTGGGTTGGACCATTCCCGTTTTACCTGAATTGAATGATCTCACAGTTGGTGAGCTTAAATGGAATATGGATGATAAATGTTTCAAAATTTTTACATTTTATTTATTCATCCAGGTGGTTTGGTAATGGGAACAGGGGTTGAGACATCCTCACACAAATATGGGCTGTTTCAACATACTTGTGTCATGTATGAACTTGTCTTGGCCAATGGTGACGTCGTTCGATGTACAAAGGTAAAATCAAATGTCAAATTACCAATTCAAATTTTATAAATTTGAAAACATGTCTCATCAACATCCGTCATTCACATTTCGACATATAGTATGAATGACTGATTTCATCAGGCTAAGGCCGATCTTGAGATATTCGATTTTTGAAATTTCTTAAATCGAATTAATTTGTTTTTGTCACAGGATGAGAAGCCAGACTTGTTTTATTCAGTAGCCTTGGTCCTATGGAACCTTGGGTTTCCTCACAGCTGTCGAAATTGAAATCGTTCCTGCCAATCGGTAAAATCATGATAAGCTATTCTGTTTGTATGACATTTGCTAATCTGAATATTTTTCATCCTTAGATTCGTGAAGCTGGAATACTTTCCTGTTCATTCTTTGGATCACGCAATGTCTGTGTTTGAAGAAAAAACATTACAAGATTCAGGGAATCAATTCGTGGAAGCCATCATGTACAATCGTGATCAAGGTGTGATTATGGTTGGAAATATGAGCACATGGGCTGAGCCTGGCAAAGTGCGTTACTAAAATATTCACGAACGTCATTAATGCTTTGACATTACAATTTAATTTTCTCCTTCCAGCTCAACAAAATTGGTCTTTGGTACAAGCCCTGGTTTTTTAAGCATGTAGAGACATATCTGAGCACAGGGGCTGGGGTAGAGTATATTCCCCTGAGGGATTATTATCATCGACACTCCCGATCCCTATTTTGGGAAATCCAAGAAATTGTCCCATTTGGGAATAATCCAATCTTTCGCTATGTATTTGGCTGGATGGTTCCACCGAAAGTTTCCTTGCTCAAATTGACAGAGCCAGACGTTGTGAAAAAATTGTATGAGGCTAATCACTTGATTCAAGATATGCTAGTTCCACTAACTAGTTTGGAAGAAACAATTCTCACGTTTGACTCAGAAGTTCAAGTAAATATAAAATTTCATCTTGCTAAATTCAATTTAAATTAATGGAGAAAATACTTCCAAAATTCCAGGTCTACCCACTTTGGTTGTGTCCTTTCAAATTACCTAATAATCTAGGAATGCTCAAGCAAGTTTCTCAGCGGGAGCAAATGTACGTTGATGTTGGAGCCTATGGAATTCCCAAGGCAAAAAATTTTCAAGCTGAAAAAACTACCCGAAATCTTGAGGCTTTTGTTCGCAAAGTTAACGGGTAAAAATTTAACATCATAATTGATAATTTCTAGCCATAACTTGGTAAAATATTTTGAATATACATTTCAGTTTTCAAATGTTATACGCTGACACTTATATGACTCGGGAAGAATTTCGTTCCATGTTTGATCATTCACTCTACGATGAACTACGAAAAAAATATGAAGCCATTGAAGCCTTTCCAGAAGTTTACGACAAAGTTTCAAGGGCAGCTCGTCACTGAATTCAAGACTTTCAAAATTTACTCAGAACAAATTAGAATAAGAACCAATTTTCTGCACTGTGTATAAAAATGATTTATAGTTTCATAAAATTAAAATTATTAAGATTGCCAAAAGGAAAAAATTTAGAAATAGAACCAAATGGCAATATTTTAAACTATTCAGTAAAAATGCTGGACCGGAATGAAGGAAATAAAGATAATCATAAAATTTACTTGTAAAGTTTGCCAATGATTTTCCTATTTCAATAATTCCACACACAAATTTATTTAGCTCCGCAACAATTAATTATATTTTATTGACTGCACTTTTGTATCTGATTTAATTCTGGAGAATTTCAAAATTCCCATATAATTTTTGATAGGACTTATATGGACTATTTGTTACTCTCATTTAATTGAACTATAGCGATGATTATATTTTCAATATTATTATATTTTGATTCACAACATTATGATTGTTTAATGAAAATTCAATTCACCTAAGGACAATTGACTGACTCAACTTTGTTTGTAAGCAGATACATTCGATTCCAATTATTTTTTTGCTTTTCCCTGAGCTGCAACTTCTTCCATGGCTTTCTTCACAGTTTCTTCATCCCCAAGGAACTTCATGGATACGACTGGTTTCAAATCAGCGTCCAATTCATAAACGAAAGGAATTCCAGTTGGAAGATTGAGTGACATGATTCCTTCATCAGTGATTCCATCCAAATGCTTCACGACTCCACGAAGACTATTTCCATGGGCAGCAATCAAAATTCTTTTCCCTGCTTTCATTTGTGGAACAATCACGTCATTCCAAAATGGCAGTGTTCGTGCAATCGTCAATTTTAAGGATTCAAATTTGGGAAAATCCTCAAGGGTCAACTCCCCTTTGTACGTGTCACTTTCTACAATGGATTTGTAGTAAGGATTTGTTTCATCCATTGGGGGTGGGGGAACGTCAAAGCTACGACGCCAAATTTGAACTTGGGCATCTCCATATTTCTCAGCTGTTTCCGCCTTGTTCAGCCCTGTAAGGCTTCCGTAGTGACGTTCGTTGAGACGCCATGTCTTTTGAACTTCGGGCTTTTGACCCGTCTCTTCCAAAATAGCTCCAAGCGTTTGATGAGCTCGGGTCAATACAGAGGTGTAAACGATGTCAAATTCGTAGCCAGCATCTTTCAGGGCTTTTCCTGCAGCATGGGCTTCCTTCAGACCTAATAAATTACAAAAAACATTTTATTAGTACATAATTGTTTCCCAAAATTTCAAGTAGCTCATATACCACCACACATTTATTTAATTTTGATTATGTACTTGTAACTTTAGTTAGTTTGTCCAAGTATAAACGTATCTGTCACTGTCACGTGATTTAAGGATACAATGTATCCTGATTCAACATTGTTGTATTGTTGCAAACGGATCCGCGGCAATTTTGTCAAGATTGTGCTAAGTTGAACACATACGTGGTATTTTCACCAGGATGTGTCAGCAAGAGCGTCAAATCAGCACAAGACTGTTTAAATATTAATTGAATTGTTAAAATAGTGAGAATTAAAAAGTCACACCTCTTTCGCTCAGTTTGGCATCATACCACCCGCAAAACAAATTCTTTTGATTCCATTCACTCTCCCCATGACGAACCATGACAATTTTATAAGTGCTTGCCATTTTTCTACTCAAACTACTGATTTGCTTTAGAAAATTTATGTTTTTAGTAGAATTGCAACCCGGTTAAATCCACCACGTATTGGGAATGTGTGCAAGAAATGTCCTTTCGGTGTGGCTGAAGGTCTACACAATGCTCAATGCTTGCTGTAGTGAAGGAAAAAGATATTATTTTCACCACCGGCGCACTCGGGATTTTGCTCTAACCTTGCCCTTCCTCTTCAAAATGTTATAGATGGATGTGTTACGTACTTTCGTAGCTTGCTAAAGGGTTAAACAGGATTCTCCAGTTCAGCTTCTGCCTCTGGCTCTATATATAGACACTCAAATGAGTCAAATCTTCCAAGCTCAATGGAAGCTCATCCATCTAATGCATTCTAACTGCATGGTAATCCAACAGTAATTTTTTTTGCACAAGTATTCCACATGTTCTCCCATGAAATTACATGAGCTCAATGAGATGAGCTGCAGAATGATAATAATATTTCCATTCATGATCACGATAAGCTAAGCTACAGCTATAGATTTTAGAAGCTGACATGAATTATCAGTCACAAGTAAGAGAATTTTATTTTTTAAAAAACAATTCAATTAAATTGGACATTAATAGGTATTTTAAGAATTTCATGCTAAAATTTTATATTCAACTTGCATATTGACATTTAAAACTTATTTTCTTAAACTGAGCGAAATTATTTAGCAGCATTAGCATGCGTGTGATTTTGTGTAAACAATCTTACGTATGCTCTTTCCTATATAAATTTTGAATTTTGTTAAATTTTTAAGCCACGAATGGATTTTTTGAGATAATTATTTCATTTTCTGTTTCCTGCTCTGTTAGTTGTATGACGAATGACATAAAAGTACCAGGATTCGCACGTGGCACTCCAAATAAGTGAGTAGAAGAGTAGAGGAGAGATTACTCATCATGCACTCTCGCATTACAAAAATTGACAGCTGGAAAAATAAGCCTAATAAATTTCACGAATACACGATGGATTGACCCAGTGGGAGTTGTTGCTTGCAATAACTTTTTACAAACAAGCAAACCATAAACGTGGTAATTGAATGTGAGTGAACAGAATGATCCATTTGGCTTTGGCAGGCATTAGCATAAATCATGTAAACAGCAAAGCAAATCTAGAATTCACCGGTTACATTTTAATTTGTTTCATTTCATCTGTAGTGATTCGAATTGGTCATCAAAATTTCCATCGAATCATTTTAGTTTCAGAGTGTACCTCTCTACCTCATGCATTCATTCGTGTGTCATTCACTGTTTTGTTTACTTTTACGTTGAGATTTATATCCAATGCATGAATTCCAATGCACCGAAACGTCTGATTCAATTCTCGCATAAATCTTATTTTTGTTTACTATTTTGATGAATTATTGTTTTTGAGTCATTAGGAGTACAAAGACCTCTCAACCTACTACACTATTATTTGACTGCACTTGTTAGGGTAAACTGAACCCGATTCATGCAAAACAAACTGTCATCATCATCGGCCGGTAGTCAAACAAAACCGGCGTCAGTCTGTACAAGTTGCAATCTAAACTTGCTTTCAATCCGGTGAATGAATCAAGGCAAAGTGTGACATATTTCCAGGAAATCAGGAAGTGGAAGTGCAGTGTGATTTCTCGTCATCGTCACCCAAGCTCAAAGCCCACATTTCCCCGGTTTAGTCGGCGACTTACAATTACTATATAAGGTACTTTCAGTCAAAAATTGTAAATTCATGTGTCTTATGTAATTTTATAGTACAAAATTTCATCAGCTCAGACAAATCTAAAGTACATGCTGTTCGTATTCTATTTATTCACACTCTCATAGTCATATCCTCAATTCCTTTCGTGATATTGACACGAATTTTTCTTTTCTTACACATGAAATATGAAATTGCTTCATTTTTTTGATAATTATGATTAGGATTACGGACTGGGTCGGGGTGAGATTTTGAGATATTGCAATTCAATTGCATTGGTGTTAAGGTTATGGGATAATTGTCGTTGTGTTACACTGTTGTTGGTGCAGATCGCTGACTGACTGAGTGAGTGAGAAATATAAGGATAAGTAATTTCCCGTAGTTGTTGTAGATTTTAAGAGTTCCCAAGGTTAGGAATTGGAATAGTATTTAGCAGCAGCAGCAACATGTTTCAATTTGAATTGAAACTGAAGCAAACACACATTAGCATTGTGCATTGTACAACTCAGCCAAGCAGAAGTTAAGTAGAGAGAAATAATTATGCAATGTAGCTCAGCTCAACATTTCATTTGATTCACTTGGATTGTCCTTCATGTCATGTCACTTCACTAGGACTAACCCTTTGAGTTTCCACAACGCAACGGAACGGAAGTGAGGATTATTATTATAAGTACACGTACAAGTACAGCCAGCACAGGGAACAAGTTAAGCATTGGAATGGAAATTCATGTCCTCAAATGAGTGAACGAACACTCACAGGGCAACGGAACTTCCAAATTAACATCACCCAGCCCAAGCCTACGGGCACGCTAAAAGCAGAAAAAACAATGAAACACGTTTACACGTTTTGCTAGTATTGCTAGCATGAAATAAAATGAGTCAAACACCCGAAAAATACTAAATGGATCTATTCCTTCCAAGTTGAAATGTAATTAACCCTGTGGCTCTGGCAAAAAACAAAACATCTCTCGTCTCATTTTCCTTAACCTTAATGACTCATCACACTTGATTTAAATATTTATCAGCATTAGCATTAGTACAATGGGCTGGGTTGGTCTACGTACGCACGATAAGGAAAGGAGGAGAGATTGATCATGATCACGTTCCGTTCACGATGTCGGTGATTCCTGATTTTTAATTCTTGGGCTCAGCAACAATATTATGAGTAGGCAAAGGAAGCGTAAGCACAACAAGGCATGGCATGAGAATTAAAATAAATTAAATTAAATGCTTGCAAGAGTTTGTAGGTCAACTGCAGTGCTAGTGCATGCAGACTACAGAAAAAAACTAGAGATGTTGGTTAAGACACAAGGATTAGTCATAGTCCTGTGAACTTGGATTGCCAATGCCAAGCCACGCCACGCCAGGCCAAGACAGACTCATCCATTGTTTTTAAGCAAAAAAACCAGCTTCATTATTAATATTCCTTCTTTAGCCATCCAACTCAACTTCCTTGCTGTTTTGCTGCTGCATTTTGCAAGGAAAGAGAAAGTTTAGACTAGAGTCTCATTCTCATCTCATCATCATTATCATTTTACTGTACTTTTTATTTTTGCACATTTTATCATGAATCATACATGATAAAAGGAGTCTCGATTATTATAATAATTATTAATACACGCACGTTTTCAGTTACCGTTTTAGCTTTTCACCACCTGCCATCACGGTAAAACTTAAAATGGATAAAAGCAAGATTAGTTCGTACATGACAAGTTTTAATTAAGAGAAAGGAAGTCTGTTACTGATGCTGACTGAAACTGGGGAAATTGAGCCAAATGAGCAAAAATTGAAATGCAAATTAAATTCAGAAATAGAAATGCAACTTGTCTACACCTATTTTTGCATCTGATTTATTTGAGCTGTAATAATAGATCAGCGCCTGTAAAAATTGTGGAATTGAAGACATCAAAGTTGATTCGATATTTCCTGTTGAACTTTCAAGAAATACATCAAAATCGAATTGAAATGAAAAAGTTTCTGATCACTGTTCACACCTGATGCAAAAATCACTAGGTATGAGCTGAGATTTTATTTGCGACGAGGGGAATCCCCCAATTGCAAAAACTATGCAAATTTTAGGGCTAAAGCTAGAAGAGTCACACCATTCTGATCTGCTGATCATGAGGATGATGAATTAAATTGTGTTCAGTCCCCCATAAGGAGAAGGAGAGGACGTCCTTCGCCTAGGACAGATTGTGATTTGGTCTTTGGTGATACGTCGTAGTCTCTTAGTAGTCAGTGGCTGATGATGATGTGTTATTTTTTTATCCTGAGGTACATTCCGTGAGGATGAGAGATTTTGCTTAGCTTAGCTTAGCTTAGCTTAGCATGGCCTAGGTGCCTTGCCTTGCCTAGGATAGAAGTTTTAGCTAGCTGAGCTCTGAGAGCAATTGAGTTTTGTGAGTCAGCGTCGAGGTTTACAAGAAACTCAAGAGCAAAATCAACTCAACGAACGAACAAACGGGACGGGATGGTTTCCTTTTAAGCTTTCCCCAGCTGCACACACACACTTATTACTTTACTTCCGCTCTCACAACACGAAAAGACACAACAGCCAGTCTAACAATTCATTCAAAATACAACATCATAAGTTTTCATTCAACTTCAAGTTTTGATTTTGTGAACGTGGTTAAAATAAAAGTGAGATCTGCAGAACAAAACTTTTTGGCTGGGTCTATTTCTCGACGCATGGAATTTTGGAAACCGGCCAGGCCAGGCCAGATGCCCTAGAAAGAATAATTGCAATTGCAATTGCCCTGTTAAGATTTTGGATAAATTGATTTGGTAAAATTTAAATATTAAATTTTAGTTAACAACTCGATTCATTAGGATATCTGACCAATATTTCAACGCTACAACTGCAAATACAGTTTGGTGTAGCCTCTGATCTTAAAAATCGATGAAATGAATTCAAATTCACACACATCAAGAGAACTCGCATTCTAATTTCTAACAAAGTTGACAATTTCTTGACTTTGAGCTGTGTTTCGAATTCGATCAGCGAAAACAGAAATGAATTAAACTTTTACTGGGTCGTTAAACCGACCGAATGAAATTGAATGGTAATGGTTGACGAAAATGTAGGTTAATGGATGTGTGTGATGGATACCATGTTTATTTTTTTCTTTACGTACGGGTGAATGAGCTGGGCAAAGATATTAATTGTTTCTAGGAGGAGGAAATTAACACTTTGCAGTTGACTGTTCCACTTTTATGATTCAAATTGAGATTTATGCATCCGTTTTGTAAAAAAGAGGCCCATCCGTCCGAAATTTTGTTAGGCAGCGAAGAGTTAGTAGGAAAAAGTACATTTTCCTAGTCTACAATGAAATTAAGACTCATATTGATTGATTTGGGGTTTTCCACCTATGTTGTCCTTGTGGTTGTGGCGTCGGTTCTCGAAAGTTTTTGAGTGGAAATGTACAAATTAATTAACCTCTTTGGTTTTCCTGTAATTCCAATTCCAATTTACGTTTTTAGTCTATTTCCATTTCCGAGAAAACGTACGTACACAAAATAAGTGTATTGAGTCAGGTTAAGATTTATTCGGGCGGAAGGTCGGTTAATTCATTCATTCTTACGAATTAATAATCCCAACATCCGAATTTCTGAGTTTAGGTTAGTAGAACTAGAACTAAGGACCGGACGTATTTAGGTATTTCCGATAATTTTGGACTTGGGAGGGCGTAGGCGTTTCACATTCTTTTGGCATTAGGCAGACAAAGCCCTAAGGTTTTTTTTATCTGTATGAATGAAAACTAAAACTACCCATGTCAAGTAATTTAATTCCTTTGCTGACTTTGTGTTTGCTATAAGCTCCGGCGGATGTAAGACTAGTATGACACGTTCTGCATCTGCAGATTGCACGCAGCTCAGGCTCGAAACAAATGTAAATCGCTTTGGTTGCAATTGCATTGCAAAATAAAAAGAGATGAAACTTCAGATTTAGCCTAACTCTAACACTAACTCGGCATTTGTAAATCTAACTAAGGCCAAAGCGAAAGGAACAAAACGGAAACGAATGGTTAGTCATTTCCGATCAATTGGACGGAAAAGAGAAAAAATATATTTAAATCCACGTGGTTTAATTGAATAAATTTAATTTAGTTGTACTAACATATTAACCCAATTTCTTCATTTTTTGTTTTCAGACTCAGCCTTGAAATCAGAGCAGAATGAACTAAGCAATGGAAATTGGGATTCAGTCCATTGGATTTTGCTTTTGGATTTTTTGGAACTTGAACGGGACAAACAGAGTTTAGCCAAAAGTTTCTTTATTGACGGAAGTTCCTCATTAATAATGAAGTGGAGCGAGCCTGATTAAGGAAAGGAAATTGGGATTCAGCCCATTGGATTTTGCTTTTGGATTTTTTGGAACTTGAACGGGACAAACAGAGTTTAGCCAAAAGTTTCTTTATTGACGGAAGTTCCTCATTAATAATGAAGTGGAGCGAGCCCGATTAAGGAAATTTGATACTTTCGCAAGTCAAGAAGACAGAAAAAAGGTCAAGTTCGTAGCGTACGTGAGAAATTTTGCATTTGGCCAACATCTGGATTTATCATCTCGTCTGTGCCATGCGGGCGCAATGTTGACAGATTCTCCAGATAGGCGAAAATGAGCTCGAGCCATGAGAGAGTCAGGGTGACAGAACAACTTCAAACCTCGTCCCCTGGTTCGTCGTCTTTTTTTATAACACTGTAAAATTTCATGATAAAAAATGTGATGAATCTGATTTTTTTTCCAGAAGTCCCTCAACGCCCTGCTCGAGGACCAATTCCTCTAATCCCCGTGGCAGCCCAACCACATCATTCTCGACCTGCTGTTCGAGAAATTCACAAAAATGCATGGCTCCGACGTGTTAGCTCAAATGAAAAAAAAGGAACTCCGTTCAATACTGTGCCATGCGGGCGGAATGTTGACAGATTCTCCAGATAGACGAAAATGAGCTCGAGCCATGAGAGAGTCAGGGTGACAGAACAACTTCAAACCTCGTCCCCTGGTTCGTCGTCATTTTTTATAACACAGTTAAATTTCATGATAAAAAATGTGATGAATCTGATTTTTTTTGCAGAAGTCCCTCAACGTCCTGCTCGAGGACCAATTCCTCCAATCCCCGTGGCAGCCCAACCACATCATTCTCGACCTGCTGTTCGAGAAATTCACAAAAATGCATGGCTCCGACGTGTTAGCTCAAATGAGAAAAAAGGAACTCCGTTCAATCGAAAATGTGACAAACTTTGGGTCGTCTTCTGTGTCCATGATGATGTGGAAGCCTTCTTGGAGTTTTACCCTGACCCCAAAGCTGGAGTCACCCACAAACCCACTGCTCACATATCCCTCAACAAATGTCAACATGTCTCGTCCTCAATTGTAGGCCAAGACAATGAATATCAATTTGCAGTCACTCTACCAAATGATGTGATTCGACTCTACGCGTCAAATTGGTAAGCTCTAACTTTAATTTTCAGAAAAATTGTCATTTATTTATAATTATTTTTTTGTTTAGGGAGCAAATGATGGAATGGGTTGAATCACTACAGGGGAAACTTCGTGAAATGAATATTCTAAGTCCAAAGGACAATCTTTATAGCAAACTTCCAGAGTCACGAGTCAATCCAAACAATTTGAGTGCTTCAAATTATCCTTTATCATTTAGGTCTTGGTCATATTTCTACAAGAGATCCAAATTCTCCATTACCACCACCACCACCCAATGGTTTTATTCCTCCTCTGACCATTGAAGGACCTCGTCAACAAATTCCACCTACAATTACAAATGCAAATGGTAGGGGTCTGGACCTATCTTCCGACTATGTGGAACCCACCGATAGGCAATTGAGGTCCAGGGATAGGGACGGAGAAAGCAGGCGTGGTTGTGTTTTTAGTTCAAATTTTTCGGCAATACCAATCCCTGGGACAAGTACAAGTGATCCCACGAGTTCTGGACCCAGTGATGGCGTTACAGCCACTTTTTAAGTCTGGACCTATCTTCCGACTATGTGGAACCCACCGATAGGCAATTGAGGTCCAGGGATAGGGACGGAGAAAGCAGGCGTGGTTGTGTTTTTAGTTCAAACTTTTCGGCAATACCAATCCCTGGGACAAGTACAAGTGATCCCACGAGTTCTGGACCCAGTGATGGCGTTACAGCCACTTTTTACGTCAAACCGAGTTCTTGTGCAAGGTAAGAAATTAATTACATCTTTTTGGTACTATTGAGATAATAATTTTTATTTTTGTAGGGACGGGAGTGGAAGTGACAGTGGAAACGGGAGTGGAGGAAGTATTATTAGTCTGGAACCTAGGTCAATCGGTGCACATTCTAGTTCTCCACTTCCACTGCGAAGACAGGAGGTCACAACAGCTGACCTGATTTCATTATCCCCATCCGTTGCAGTTGTAGTTGGAAATAGTAATACGACTGTGGTCCAATTTGGGGGTTGTGATGAGAGCAATTTGACACTGACAACAACGAATTCTGTTTCTGCTACGACTCCTATCCTAATTCCAGATTTATCCCTAACACCAGACAATATCTAGAGAGCCAATTCCTTCAACCTCGGCTTCGGCTTCTGCGACAACAACCAATGGAAATTCTATCCCCGTCGTGTATTCTGTTGTAAATAAACAAAAAACACAAATCGAATCGTCCACAAATCGATCTACAAAACCGACTACGACGATTACGAATGGAAATATTAAATCATCTACTTCAAACACCTCAGGTCAAAGTTCAAATTTAAAATTAACAAACGGAAAATCCTCATCGGCAGCTTCAGGGCAGAATGGAATTGAACGGCAGCTTTCTTCACATGCACCTACATCTGCACTCAGCACGGATCAGAGCCCATTGATTGATTGTTCAATTTCATCTGAAAATATTTATGAACATCTTTTTGAAACAGTTACATCTTCTACCCCTGCGGTTAAATCTCAACCAAATTCAAAGGTTGCTAGTGATACTGAGGCTGGGTCTCCGCCTCCGCTCATACCCAAGAGAAATCCAGTTCCAAAAAGACTGCAAAAGTAAGTCATACCTGAAATAACATTATTTTGAATGCGATGATGCTAATGATAAAATATGCCATAGGGTAAATAATAACTCAAATCGATCATCGAGCTTAAGTCGACTGGAAGAAGGAAATTCTGGAGGATCTGGTCCAGGAAGGTCTCGAGATGGCGGAGGACGGGGAAACGATTGTAGCGCTGGAAATAATCGAAATCGAGCTCATCGTCAAGATGTGATACGTCAGCTTTCTACAGGAAATGGAAATCCTAGTGAAGATTCAGCTCAACAGCTATCTGCTATAGAGGTAAACTTTTTTAACTATTTCTTATTTACTATAGTTCATGAATTACTATTAATTTATAATTCAAATTTTTATCTCAAATAAAGGGTCGACCCATGGAAGCTATGATAGGAGTACGAAGTGGTGAATATCGAATAAGGAGAGAAGAACTTCCTGGAGTCAGTCAGAGTCACGGACAAAATCAAAGTCAAAATGACCCGCAGTCAGGTTCTGGTCCAAGCTCGTCAAATTCAGCTTCTACAAATATTGGGAATTCTTCGACTCAAATTCCACTCAAGGAACAACAAGTTTTGAGACTCAAAACAGAAATTAATCACTCAGCAGGGGTTCGAGTCGTACTTCGGAAAAAGGATTGTGTTGGCAGCATAGCTTTCGTCGATTACTTGGGCGCTGTTTGGTAAGACAAATAATCACAATCAATTTAACCTCAACTAAATATTTTTTTTATGTATCTGTGATTCAGGATTGCTGGTTGGAAACAGCAGGAGCATCCTGTCCTCTACTACGCTTTTCATGTTGGAGATCAAGTTCTGAAGGTGGCTGGTGTTACAGTTCAAAAATAGTGTTGAAGCATATCGAGCTATTAAGATGATCTCTTCAATGCAAGTATGCAAAAAATTATGTTTTTTTTGAAATCTCATGTGTTATCCATTAGAATATTAATTTTCTCTTGTCAATTATCCATCAGGTGGAGTTTATTCTACGAAGACTGCCGTATGGAAGAGTTTTTGTGTTAAAACGAAGTCGAGAAGCTGAGCCCTTGGGTCTGGTCGCTATTGGGAATTCTGGGGAAATTGGTGAAGTCATCCCAACTGGATTAGCTGCAAATCAAGGGCTTCCACCCAAAAGCCCTGCTACTGATGGGAAAACAAATTGTAATTGGTTTCTGACTGAAATAAATAATCGTCCCTTGAGTCTCCTAGCTCGTGATAATGAAGTAAGGGATCGGCTCAACGCTGTAGGGAAAGAAATTTCTATTCTTGTCCAACCAGCTGATTTAGTCAAACATCTAAGGAAAAATTTAAAGTCTGTGAGGGGTTTTAAGGACTACCTAATCGTTTGAACGACCCCTCAAATAATTAATTTATTCATTAAATTTATTTGTGCACGCACGTAGGGGAAACTATTCAAATTTTGCTAAAATCAAATCAGAATTTGTATTCGGTTTGATTCAACGTGCATCTTCATCTGTCAGCTTAATAATGCATAGCATAACAATATTACTACAGAACGTGCTGCTCCACTGCTCTTTTGCTATTTCTCAACTAGTCAATTCAATTTTAATTATGTCGTGTGTCGTGTGCTCTGCATATCCTTAATATCTCTTACCTATTCATATCAATATTTTTGCCTTTTTAACCTATCAATAATTCTTCTTACCCTTATGAAATATCATTACTCATTTGAGTAAATCTTTAGACCAGAGTTGTTCGCCACGATGGACCATATTTATATGAAAACCAAACGTGTCATATTGTATGTCAAGATTATATTTACATAATTAATTAATTAATTAATTGGTCCACTTTGTATTCAATTTCACGATGAGATTTTACTAAACTCAGCTCAGTTGCTTCCATATGAGTTGCTCTATGCAAAGGCTCGTCTTGAACTTTTGGATTTAACTTGATCAAATCATACGCTTCTCGTATAATAATATTTTAACACTACGCATGGGAATGGGAATGACTTTTTTGGTGTTTAGCTTTATAAAGCTCAGCTGATTAATTCAATGGATCTGATTGAGTTTTCCATTTGGAAAGAAATTATGATGAGTAGGAAAGGATTACCAAATTAAGTTAACTCTAGCTATAACTACTTAAGTGAGCACGTTCGTGTCTAATTTTATTTTTGAAGGATACCTACCAACTAGAATCGTTTTTTTAAAAAAATCTTCAAATGTACTAATTAATGAGTGTAAAATAGTTTTTTTTAATTATTTCAATTCTTCGCAGGGACGAAATACTAAACTAAGATTTCTCCAATTTTTTTTATTGAATTTTACTTAGAATAGGAATTTGTGCTGTGTATCACAATAATAATTTTTGCTCTTCAGCCATGCTATTGAAATGAAATGATAAAAATGCGAAATGAAATTAAATAAAAATTGCAAGAGTTGAGTTCCAGAATTCCTATGATGATGATGTAATAAATTATTAGCTAATTAATTAAATGATCAAACAAACAAAATTCAAAGTTTGGAGAGTTACAACACAATTTTATTGGTTTTTATGAAAATACGAGCAGCATTACAATGAATTGTCATTCCAAGTTAAATACACAACCATATGATATCTTTCATACAAAATAATTAACCTTTGCAGATATTAGCCTTTTGAATTCTTTTCTTTTAGCTGCACTTCTCCAAAAATTTTAAAAAGTACTTCTAGTTGGATGGAGTCTGAAAGAAAACTAGCTAAAGTAGTAGGAAATTTAATTTACATTTATTGGTAGATATGTTTCTTCCCATCTCACCTCATCTACAAGAAGAAATATTTTACAACAAAACAGGAAAATAATAATAACTAACTGAAATAGTGTCTTCTTGGCTTGGCTTGGTTCTTTTTCGTTGTTGAACTTTTAAGAATAATTATATAAACTAGGACTAACCATTTCTTCATTGTCAAGGTCAGGTATAAATGTCAAGTCTCAANTTTTCGTTGTTGAACTTTTAAGAATAATTATATAAACTAGGACTAACCATTTCTTCATTGTCAAGGTCAGGTATAAATGTCAAGTCTCAAATGAAATGGCCTGAATTTTAATTAAATAAGATTGTTCGTTGCAATTGCAAATGGGAATTGAGGAGTTGTGACCCTCAGCCTTTTTCTTTGACACTAAAAATTGTGGAATGTCTTTTTTGATGATAGGAATTAAGTAGTAATAGTAATACATGTGATAAGATAAATAGCAAAGGCATCGATGAGTTCTCTTGCCTTACAAGTGCAAGGGAAATTAAATAATGATAGTGATTTGGTAATTTCTCTTTTGCTCTTAAACGGCTTCAGCAGGTGTTTGGAATTCGCTCAAAGCCTGGATCGGATTCTGCGGTCTCTTCTGAGAACCACGACGAACTTTGGCACGGACTTCCTCAGGTTTCTCACGACGAACCAATGGTTTCTTTTCTGGAGCCTTCATTTTCCATACAATTGGCAGCTGAAATAAAACGGAATAAGAAAATTTATAGGAAGGTCTCAGAATTTTAAATATTTGGATGAAAATTAAACTCACCCCAACAGTGCCATGTCGTGGATATTTGGTAGAAGCAACATAAGAAGATTTGACGGTCAAAACTACAGCGTTCATCAAATTCTTGGCTGCTTGGATCAAAGATGTGGCTGAATCCAACTAA
>WJEZ01000585.1:0-25686 GCA_009869925.1 Thalassaphorura encarpata
TTTCCAATTTCGTGCAAGTTTCCAAATTTTGTTGTAAATGGGTGTCAACATTGAGATTCTTTGCTACTTCATTCTCCCAAGCACATGCATCCTGAGATAGAAAAAAACGATGGTTAAATAGAATATTATCTATTTAGTCAACTACGTAACTACGTTCGCATCTGTCATGTCTAATAAATATATTTTATTCACCTCATACACTTTCTTTCTCTTAACTTCATTTTTGTCTTTTAATGACGGTGCTGCTTCGACTTGAGCAGAAGCTCTGGATAAATCACTTGTATTGACTCTGTCTGGACTTTTAAAAATATTTGGAATAGTAGAAGCGTTACTGACTTTTGATCGTTCATTTTTTTGGTTCGTCGATTTAGAAGAAGACTGACACTGACCATGAGCTTTTGGGTCTCGAGATCTTCTAGTTCCTCCAGAAGTACAGGGGCATTCACCTTTCTGGTCACTGGCATTAGAACTAGTAGTGGATCGTTGAACCGTTCCCAGATATTGAATATCATCATCAGGGCTACCCATTTCAGGCTTAGACTTCTTGTCACTTGTATTTAAAGTTGTGGCTCGGTCACGAGCCGTGGTCAAATATGGAATATCAGGTGTAGATTCGTTTTTGTCCAGGTCAGCCTTTGCCTCAGCCTTCTTGTCTGTTTCCTCACGCACGTGTCGCCTGTCGTTTTTCTCTGTGTCATTGGATCTGGAATCAGATTTGTGATGTCTATGCTTACTTTTACTCTTCTTTTTCTTTTTCTTCTTGGATTTATGACTATCAACTAAAGTAGAATGAGATCGTTCATCGCCAAATTCATGGGAAGATGTGGTTTTCCTCCGTTTGTCCCTTGATCTGGACTTCTTCTTTTTCTTTGAGGAAGGCATCACTGGTGCTCAGTGATCAAGCAGGCAGGTCAGGTTGTTAAATGCTCGACCTGATATATAAAAGACAAGAAATAACATAAATATGATATAATATTGTTGTTGTTAATGTCAATACAATGCTGTACGAATTTCAAGATTAGACTAGACTGTCAGTTAATTATTTAATGTGTTAACGTACCTTTTAACCCGTCTTTTACATTAGAGTTGCACCAATGACCCGACCCAACACAGAGACAGCTGATATATCAGTCCCAGAAAGAAATCCCGGGCTTCAAATCCTGTGTTTTTATGTTGCTCTATGGTGTACACCCTGCTCATCGCTAGTGCAATCGACTCGTCTGTCCGTATCTGTAGTAAACAGCAACTGCGCATGTGCTCATCGTAATTATTATTTAGCGGCGCAAGCAGGTCAAAGTAGTCCCAATTTATAGTTGTTCTGATAGAGATCAAAGTGCGTTCTTTGGAATCGCCAAACTAGCTCAAATCAGTTGGTCAGGGGTTTCTGACGTGTCATTAGAAACCATACTCATTTACCCAAGTTTCACATCCGTAGGTTTAAAATTTTCGAATTTTTGTTTTATGATTTGCGTTATTAACGGGAACAGGACGGATTGATTCCATGCAGAATCGCATCTCTAGGTCAGTTCTGGCGATAGGACTCATTCTTGGAAGTTGCATTATTGGGCATGTAAGGCAAGCCATTTTGGACGTTTTTAGCCCCAGGCCATCCAAAAATAGCTGAATTCTTGAAATTTTTTGTGGACATGATGGAACATCTACCTTAGCTTCTACTCAGCATTTGGCGAAGATATCCTTCGAGAATTTACTTAACAGCTAACCAATATTCAAAAGCATGAATTAAAAACGTTATGACTATTTCAGGCGTTCAGTGTTTATTTCTTCGCCCAGATACTAAATATTTTAAAGGCGCCTTAAAATCACAACTGAAGGCGGTATTAAAGATTATATTGGCAAATAATTGAAAGAATTCAAGATTCTTTCTGGTACATCATTCATGCTAAATTGCTATATGTTAATTTTCTCCCAATTTCCGGTGGTTTTATGTACTTTATTATTCCAGAATTTTGTCCAGCATTGTATTTAGCACAGCGTCTGCTGCAATTAGTGACATTGCTGTAATTCAGTAATTTCACAATCATTAATATCTCTAATATTTTCGGCGTTCTATTATTCGTGGGCTTTCCTTCAAGTTTAGCGATAAGTCACAAAATTAGACGTATATTTATGCATATACTTATGAAAAACCGGCCAAGGACGCTGGCGCGAGATGGTTTTTACAAACAATGAGTGAAAAAGCATTAGGCCGCTTAAAAAATTTGGCAACATTGAGCCGAGACTTCAGTTTATTGTTGAGGACGTGACGTGACGCGCCATTGGAAATTTTTCTTTGGTTGGATTGGATGCTCGAATTTCCCTTCACTTTTCTTTCCTTCACGTGAGTCCGCCTTCCTCACCTTTCAAATCTTGGATTGGATGACCCAACAACAGCAACTCAACTCAACTGACCACAATCTGGACTCGATTCGATTTTCATTTTGTAGTTGAATTCTAAAAACGAACGGTGGTCAACTTTTTCGTGATCGTTGACTGATTCATTACATCACATTCCTATTCCCGTGATAATTGGAAGTAGTGGAAGGATGGCTTTTGCACCCAAGAAAAATGGCAAGGTTAACATTCCAGCTTCTTCTTCATCTTTATCTTTGACCCCTGGCCCTTCCACTCGCAGTCGAAGTCGTATGCAACAACTCAAAGAACAACAGGAACGGTGAGTTAACAAACAAATTAATTCAGATTTGATCAGTCATTTATTATTAATTGCAATATGTCTCGTCATTGAAATCAGGTATGGACAATAATGTTCCGATCTGTACAATTTAGAGAGGAACTCATCTAAAGATTTTTTAACCATAATCATAAGCAAAATGTAATTTGTATATAGAAGATATCAGGGCACAGGGTAAATGTAAATGTAGACCTGACCCTTCGTGATATCTCGTACACATATTTCAGGCTGGATTTAATTATCATTGTAGACGATATACAAACTAATCTTAATCAAGGTCGGGACAGATTAGTGCAAAGAAATGGCTTATTGACCGCCTAGCTGTTGTGCAATTTGTTTATTTTTTGTCCTAAAGTACTATTTATATTTAGAATATTTGTACTCACTCAGATCTGAGTAATATTCCTCAGGTCAAACTCATCCAAGTTTGCATTTGGCATATGAGGAATGAATTTACAATAATTACTTGAAAAATTGAGTTTTATAAGAATAAAAATTAACTTGTGTGTTGATGTTATGTTGACGTGATCTGAATCTTTGCGCCGCCGTTTGAAGAAATAATGGCATGAAGTGAATTAAATAGTAATAAGAACGCATGGTTCAGTGATTTCAAAATCAGTTGTCATTGGCTCATGCTTGCCGTCATTCTCATGTTCTTAGTGTAGAGAAATGGTCAGTAATCCTTAGTTGACCGTTGACTTAAAAAGGAGAGTGATCACGATATCACTTTGGTCGATTTACGTAGTTTAGTCAGTGACTGCTCTTAAATAGTTATTACAGCGCAAGAGGCATATAAAAATGCAGTTAAAATGGCAATGGCTGAGTGTAAAGAACGTATAATTTTTTTAACCTATTTCATATCCAACTGCAACAAATGGCTAGCTTGTATTTATATTAAATTATATATTTATATTAAACGCTAATTGCGTCAAGTAGCTCGAAATACATTTCATATGTGGTTATTTCATAGAACTGCTCAAACGTTAGTTGCAGTTTAGCTTAATGTCACCCGAGCGAGTCGCCGAGTAGTAACAATTTGTGAAATGCAAGTTCAATTTTGAACGTTCTTATGCTCGTGCCAACGAGTTGAGTGAGCAGCAACGTCAAATATTAGGTCGGCAACGGCAATGAAATCCCTCTTGGCTAATCTATAACTAGTTTTTGTTTACATCGTATGGTACAGCTAGAAATAGAAATATTTTATGGAAACTAGACATGAATATGCGTTTTCGGTTTTAAGAACAGTGAGCAAGCAAAAAAATCATTCATTTCCTACAACTAATAATCAAAATCGTAGGACATACGCATCCTTACTTCATTATTGGGTGGAAGTATTATTATTTCGCAAGCTCGAAACTTTTACTTTGATTCATTTGCAATATACATGTATGTCATCCACACTTCCACGTTGACCTGCATTCAGAACTCTGAACTCGTTGACTTATTGATAAGTCGGATTGTATCGAGACATTTGCCTCGTGGAAGTAATTTAAAAAAATAAGCATCCAGTTGCATGTACCTACTGACACACAATCTTAATCAAATTGCGCACGGCGTACCGTACAGGAATAACCCTGCGAGGGTAAGCGTCCTGTCTATAAACATTTGACCTGACCTGATATATCGCATCACCCTATGCCCTGTCATGCTAAGTTCAAGGAGGATAAAAGAAAATAGTTGGAACTACGCCTTGTAGATTTCTACTCGACAATGTTGATAAACAGTACGACCTTTGGTTATACATTACGAAATAAAGGGTTGAGTCAGTAGAAAAACTTATCTGACAATTTTTTTCTCTTAATTTCATAAAGTCTCGTCTCGAAAATCGATTGAGCATTAGATTTAGTTTAACTTTCCCTTTCATTATACCACACACGTGTAGTGTAGTAAAAACGTCAAACTTACAAAGACGTCATAAATTCAGGTCAAATCTTCTACTGAAGCCATTTATGAGTTATTTCCTTGTATTACGTGCCTAATTGATTGGACTAGAAATATTGTATTACTTGACATGAGAACATCAGAGCGCATTCTGTCAATTTCATAGTAATGTTATCATACTAATTCATTTTGGAATTGGTTGGCATTCCTAGCCTGGTCGTTGGATAAAAATAGATCGAACTGAACTCTGAAAGTCAAGGCTTAAGTTAAGTTTATGAAGCAAATGCAAAGCAAACAGTAGCTAGCTAGCATTGGACATCTCTAGATTCTAGATTCTAGACTAGACACTACTTAACCTCGGAGATTTCAGTCTTGTTTAGTTTTATGGTATGGAATGTCAGAGGTTTAAGGTGTAGTATATGTACGTTTTTTTACATTCAATCTCATTTAACCCATATGTATGTAATGTTTTTCGTTACGTTTATTTTATTTTCATCATCTGGCATGAGTTCATTAATAATGATGATTATCTGAGCTGAGGGTGGCAAGGCACGGCATTGTGTAACCTTCATTTTTAAGTGTTTTCTTGCCTTGGACAAGGACGAGGACGGGGAAAACTACGGGCTTCATAATCTTATGTATGAATCTGAAATTCTTTCGGACTACCTTGATTTTGACGTTTGTTTTTGAAGACTGAATTCTTTGTAAAAATTGGGGCTGGCACTAGTATAGAAGTTAAGCAGCATGTAGTTAGAATACAAGAAATTCCTAGCAACTTTCAGTAGGTAGGGATTCCCCATTATCTAAAAATATCATTTTCAACTCAAAGGTACTTTAACCCATTTATTTGGTAGATTGATTGTCATTGTGTTACATGTTCATTTCATGTTTGTGCCCTACTTACGTTTGAATCTTAGATAACAGCAAAGATTTACGTTCTGATATATGACAACTTCCTGCCCGCCTATGATTTTTTTTCGTAAGATTTGTTGTTGACATTCTGCAAACTGCAAAGTAAGGTCGATTCTTTGAGATAATAAGCACAGGAATGGAATGGAGGTCACTGGGTCTGCTTAGGTAGGCAGGCAAACAAATTTTTTTCTCAGTCACACAGATTTGAATCATCACATCTTTTTTCTACGAATGTTTTGTTTTTAATATGAATATATTGAAAGGAATTAGCCTGAGAGATTAGCTGTAGTTTTACATAAAGGTCAACGGCCATTGGTTTATCATTCTCAGAGCTCTTGGATTCCCTGTTGTTTCACTATTTATTTACTATTTGTATTTTGCTCTATCCCATCCATTGGACTGGATTGATATGTTTTGTCTAATCTGGTTTAATCTGTGCGACTGAATCTCATGTCAGTTGAGTTGACCTTGGTTGGCTCTCCACGTGTAATTTGATTTTGATTTTGGCATCTCACATCATGTATATGACCTTGGCCCTTTGCTATTGCTTTGCATTCCCTTACTTCCGGAGCTAATGAATAAAGATGAGTTTGTAGTGGGTGTGGGTGCTATGCTGTGTAGTGGAACTCTAACTGCTGTCTTGAGTCTCAAGCATTTAGCACTCCACGAGCCATGCCATGAGTAGAACTAAAGTAAATTGGCAGGCAATGCTAATAATGTATGTAGAGTCAGAGGAGGAAAGTTGGAGCAGTTAGTTGAATCCCACGTGCACGAGAGTCAAGTACTTTGCAATTCCAATTTGCAAATTTTCAAGGACGCATATTTTTAGAAAAAGCGAAACTGGGTAATTGGGTTTAGTTCAAACAGTTGTCATTTTGGGCCCCATTTCTTTTCATCCGGGTAATCTGTGCTTCTTTCTGCGGCTCGTGCCTTATTTCCACGTTTTTGGCATCAGGCTCGATAAATCTCCTGTCGCCCGCTTTGCCTCCTGTTCGGTCTCAAGAAGTCAAAGCATAAGCATAGCAGTCAGGCAGAACATGTGTTAAAATACACGATAAAAAGGATGTGTTTGTGATTCCTTGTACTTTCTTTGCACTTTTGTCGGGGAAGGAAGCAGAGTGACTGGTTCTGTCATCATATCGTGGGAAGTTTTCCCCGCTTAAGTGTCTTATTACTTGGTTTTAGTTTAATATTATAAAATCAGAATGCCGTGGGTAGAAATTCCGGATTCAAATCAAAAGGAGTAAGATTTTAATAATTTAAGGCATTGAATCTTTAATTTGGTCAGATTTATTTTATCCATTTAAAAATTTTGCTCAATTTTAGTTTGTTTAATTCCAGAGAGCGATTGGCTGCTGAGAAGAAGGTGAAGAAGGATATTCCAAGGATGTTCATGGGATATCCATTAAAGAAGGACATGATTGAAGTGACTTTTAAACCTTTCCAATTTGAAATGCTTGAAGGGACCACGACTGGTAAATATTGAAAATTAGATTGACATTTGAATTTACGGCGTTACTCAAGATTTTTGTTTTGTTTGTTCTTTAGTTCCACTTCCACGAAGTGGGCACAGAATTGTGTCTGAGGAAGGAAATCTTTATTCCTTTGGCGGATATTTGGAGAAACCACGATTTCCAAATCCACCTGATCCAGTCATACCTCATATCATGTCTCCGATCCAAACACTCTTTCAAGAAGTAAGTTCCGAATTTGAAGAATTTTGATGCATTAAATTTTTTATTATGCAGGTAAAATGGCTAAATTTGAATTTCCAGTGCTAATGATGACTTTTTTAAATTTTAGCTGTGGGAACTGAACGCATTGACAAATGAATGGCGTCACCTAGTCACTTATGGAGAAGCACCCAAGGAATTGGCCTCTCATTCCATGATTTTGCATGGACATTTCCTTGTTGTCTATGGTGGAACTGGTGTTCCATTTGGTGGTTGCTCGTCAAACAAAATGCACGTATGTGATCTCAGAACTTTGACATGGCATCTCGTCCAGACGAGTGGAGAATTCCCATTTCCACAATATGGACAGGTAATTTGAATTATGCAAGTATCAGTGTAGAATCATTTGAGAAATACGTCACCTAGTCACTTATGGAGAAGCACCCAAGGAATTGGCCTCTCATTCCATGATTTTGCATGGACATTTCCTTGTTGTCTATGGTGGAACTGGTGTTCCATTTGGTGGTTGCTCATCAAACAAAATGCACGTATGTGATCTCAGGACTTTGACATGGCATCTCGTCCAAACGAGTGGAGAATTCCCATTTCCACAATATGGACAGGTAATTTGAATTATGCAAGTATCAGTGTAGAATCATTTGAGAAATGGACATTAATGACTAATGTCATTTTCTGTTCAGGCGGTTCTTATGGACAAAAATGATGCTTTCTATGTGGTGGGTGGTACAACGGGATATGATTATTCCATTGATGTTCATAAATTGGACATGAAGACTTTTGAGTGGGAAACTCTCTTTATTGCCAAGGGGGACATTTCAGAGCCTTCAGCACGGTAAGTCTCGTCTATTAACTTTTAATTCATTAATAACCTTAGAATACCAAATATCATATATATTTATCAAATATTTTAGATATCGCCATGAGATTGCTCTGTATAAAGACGCCCTTTATGTATTGGGCGGTGGAACTGCCGTGAACTCTTGTGGATTAGTGGAAATCCCTACTTTTTGTCTAAAAACTCTCAAGTGGAACCATGTCCAAACATTTTCACAAGACGGAAAATATCCAGCCCCACGAAAATGTCACGGTTGTGTTCGTCGAGGTGATGGTAAGTCAAGTCTAGTCTTTTCAAGTTACATTTGCATGTGCCCAGTTGAATTGTTATCGTTAATCATTTCATTTATATCTCAGATTTGTATATTTCTGGCGGTTACAACAATCACATAATCTTTGATGACATTTGGAAACTAAATTTGCCAACTTTGGAATGGAAACGTCTTTCTGTGACCATGCCTGTTCCTACTTACTTTCACGCAACTACAATCACACCTGTAAGTCATTACAGAATGGATACGTGAACTCTTAAGCCCTTATTCTAAATCATTTTTTATTCATTAGGCCGGTTGCTTATTCATCTATGGTGGGGTGATCGAGATTAAGAAAAGTGTACGAACTGATAAATTGTACAAAGTTTGGTTGACCATTCCTTCATTGAAAGAATTAGGTTGGAGTGCTGTTCACAAGTATGCCCGTAGCACTGAACCCTCTTGTCTGCCTGAGATCATTTCTTCAATCCCAGTAGAATTTCGTGATCGACTTCCTCGTGTTATTGAGAATCGAGTTGCCCCTACAGTAGATATACCATGCCCACCGATCCGACCTCGCTTTCCTCCTCGACAAACAAATGATCTCCCATCCACACAAGGACATCAGCCAATGGAAATGGAAGTGGGTCAATAGTAGTTTCACCTCACCACGCAATATAACATCCAAACAAATACAAATTATCAACTCAACTTTTACACCCTTTCTAAATGTAAGATAGAAATCCGAGCAAGTTCTAATCTGTCAAAATGTCAAAAAAACACAAGGGATGATCAGATTATCACATCACGTGAATGAGTGTATGAATAATATATGAATAAGTGTCTTCGCTGAATTGACGTTGTTGGTTGTATTAATAGGTTTTAGTCTGTAATTACAAATTCCTCGATTAGACTCCCGATTGATATGAAAATGTGGTATGAGGAAGGTCTGTCAATACCTGAACAATGTTGGATTACCCTTGAATGGATCTCGCAAGTAAAACAAATTTAAAATGTAAACTTTTCCCTGTCAGGAGAATATATTAAGTAACGTTTAATGTTTTTCTGCATTTGCAAAAAACTTGTAAGTATTGTCAATGTGAGAAACAGAATGGGTACAAGCATGGAAAGCTGATATTACTGAAATACACTCAACCTATGAGAAGCTGGAGATGATTCCAAGTTGACTATACGTTCACATTGAGCTTTATTTTGATAAGTTATTTTAGAAGGGGGTTTGACTAGACCAGAATAGCTGGAGCCAACGTAATCTCATTGATGAATACTTTCTGAGAAGGTTGACCTCAATGTGATCAAGTGGTTAAAATGACATGTACTGTGAGTGGAATATGTAATTTAAACATGACAATCTTTGTCATGACCCTCTTAGATTTGCTGTATGTGATCTATTCTAAGTTAAATGTTGTGGAATTTACGTATTGTTACGTGTGTTTGTGTATGAGAGGAACAAAAGTATAAGTATTTTATTTTCTGGTTGAATTTTAATGTACTGTTGATTAATTCAAGCTCCGGATCTACTAATTGCAGGAAACAAAAGTATTCAATTTTCCCTCGAATTCGCAATTTTAGTTTGCTCAAAACAACCATAAGTTTCCTGATTCTTAATGAACAATCGCATATTTTATTGACTGGATATATGCTATGCTGCTGCGGAGCTATTATTTTGAACATGGGAGCATTATTGAAAATGTTTAAATATTTAGTTAGTAGAATATTGTATTATTGTAATTTTAAAATCTATATGTGATATACCCTTAATAAATCTTAAAAAATATAGATATGTAAAGCAGGCCTAAGATAAAATATGTAAATCGAGGTATTTTATCTCACGTACAAGAGGGTCATCACCAATTCCAATCTAAAATATATACCCAAATGTTGCCAGAATAGATACATTATCACAGAATATCATCATGTGAATGTGACGATGGCATCTTCCTTCTGATTCAATATTTAAATAACCAAGTAAATGTATATGTCTATAAATTAATATGACGTATATGTACATTATATATGTTTACCGGGATGAATTTATCTATTAAAACGGCCATTCTGATCCTATCTGTACTTGAGCAGAGTTTGACGTAAGAAATTTATTCACAGTGTCGACTTAGAAATACAGTTCAACTTTATTCATTGCATTTGGCAAGGCCTTTGGCGCCAATATGTTTTTATAGTCAATCGACACTTAAAAATACATCAGTACTTTAAAATTTAGTCACGAATTAGTTGCAGATATTTTTAAATTTTTAGTTCCCTAACCTAATCCTTCAAAAAATATTTGTAGTACAAGCACCAAATAAAATAGCTGCATTTGATAGTGAAATTCCTGAGCAACTCGTTTAGGCCTGATAGAATCTATAGACGTAGAATTCCAACATGGAGTACCCTTGTTTACGGCGTATCATTTTATTCTGCTACTCCGTTTGATTGTCGAACCGTTGAAAAGAACGTATGAGCATTGTTACTGTAGTTGCGTGGAATGTCAGGAGCTGCTAGGAGGGCTGCCCCAAAAGCTGAAGCAACTTTTAATTTCATCAAAGAATATTCTTTAAGTTTTGGCTCTTGACCCTTGGTTCCTTTCAATGTACTCGTGAACCCTTCTTCCAAGTGATTCCAGGATTTCCAAACTGAACCAATGCATACGATTGGTACACCTCCTTCTCTTTGATACAGTTTCTGTGCAGAAATTTAAAAAATCACAGTCAATATTCATTTTAATAATTAATTTTTCTTTTTGTTGGTCTTACTGGATCAATTTTTGGGCTGACAGCTAACAAATGTTTAGCAAGAGTTACCCCAGCACAATGGAAAATATATTTACAGAATTCATCCCCTTGATCTGCTCCTTCAGCTAGTCGCATCGTCAGTTGAGCGTAGAATGGTTTGTTAAAACATTTGTAAGAATGTTCTAGCATTCCAAAACTGTGGAATGAAAAAAACCAGGCATTTAATATCTTGTAATAGAATCCAAAATTTGAAACAAATACCTATCCACGATGTTAAAGTGTTGCTTTACAGCCTCCCATGCATAGGTTATATTATATGGTGCTTTTTCGTAATTGTCCAGTTCGTCAACACAGAGTTTGATTGCCTTGTGTGCCATCCACCATGCTATAAAAAAATTGTCCATTGTATAAAATTTTCAAGTTTTATTGAACTCTACAGCAGTACTGAGCTGACCTGAGCCTTCATCTCCCAACATATAACTCCATCCACCACAGCGAGCACTGCTTTTGTCAGGATTGACCAGAAGACAATTTGATCCAGTACCAGAAATCAGAACAATTCCACCTAGAAATCGAGAGTGACGTGACGTGATGAACGATTAGGTTTTTTTTTAATAATCAAATCGTATAAGAAGAAAATTACCTGCATCAGACACAGCGAAAAGTGCTCCAAGGGTATCAGAACCAACCTTGACTTCCTGAAGTCTAGGCATTTTGGCCATCATTATACCTCTCATTTCTTCATTCGTTTTGTCATCTTCGCATCCGCTTAGGCAAAGACCCTTTTTCAGAAAATGTTACAATAAATTTTAAAAAACTCATGTTTTGAGTGTATTTTCAATTTCTCCCTTACCAGTGCACCGATTTCATCTTTCTCTGATACGAGTCCAAGTTTCAAGGCATTCTCAACGATTTCTACGATTTGATTACAGCATCTTTCTATCCCAACATTCTACATCGAATCAAAAACAAAATTTCAGCAAAATTAGAATAAGCCTGAGATCCATAAATTGTACTTGTACTTCGAGTGTGATAATATAACACGGGCTTACCCAATGATTAGTTGGTGGCTGATTATGGAGTTCCACCCGGATTTTTCCTTGATCATCCAAAACAACGACAGTGGAATGAGTCGCACCACTGCAAAAATGAAAATGACATACATGAATACATCTGTATAGTCAAAAAGTTAATGGACCAACATCTTTCAAGTAAAATTGCTGGCTTGCTTTACTATTTGCTTGTTGACTTACTTAGACAAATATTATTTTAAGATCTATTTATTTTCACGCTGTGTGCGTGTGCGTGAAGTTGACATAAGATTATTATGTGTATATGAACTCTTGAATGTAAATACAAGCTGCATGTGTAAAAAACAAGTAGGAGGCCAACATTTACATTACAACAAAAGGGGAAAAGTATAGGACTGATTCTACCTGTGCTAGGCAATATGCCTTTGACCTTATCCGTACAATGTTAATCAATTAAAAGGATAATGATCAAATTAAGTTCTGCACTATACTCTTCAAATATTGGGCAAAAAGTAAGTAGAAACAAAATATCTCGAGGGCTAATGAACAGACATGAATGAACTTCATGAATTACGTATGAGCAATCATATTACAGTAAAAAATTTACGTCAGGGTTGATAAAATGGGGATATTCCTCACGGCTGACGACGGCTTCTGCTACGATCAATTATTTTGTGACCTAAAGAGTCCTAAATTCCAGTCCTATCATAAAATCCACTGATTATTATGCAATAGCTGATTCTGATTGATGGATTGATTGATTAGTTAAGCCACACAACGGTCATGGAGTGTCAAGTGCAAGGACGTTCTGTTCTCACGTATTGACATTAGGCCAGCCCAGGTCTAAGCAAAAGTTTTAATTTTAATTTCAGACGTAATTGAACTTTGGGTTTCAATAAATGAATCAAGTACTCATAAGTCTAAACTTAAATCCGACTGCGTCATAATTATTTAGGATAACACATGCGGTTGTAACAAATTTTACATTTCCTGGCTCAGAGTCTACTAAACCACCTCATTTTCATTTTCACTAGAATTTTTCGCAATAAATACGAAATGACTTGACTAGATAAAAATAATTGACCAGTCAGTGCATAATTAAAGAGCAAATGCTCATTGGGCCTGGTCGGCTTAGCCGGCCTTTGAGTCAGAGCAGATTGAGTAATAAAAATCTTGTAATTGCCATGTAATGTTAGTCTTCCGGGGATTGCTAATAAAACTACATTAGGCAATCCCAATAACACAAGAAGATCAATAAATGGACGCAGTAGTGGTAATCTTATGGGCGGGGTCGCCATTAAAAAACTACAAACATAATAATGTCTGTTTTTGACCTTCAAATAACTTGGTTTGACCTGAACCTGACCTAATGTGAAATATTTTGAAAGAGCTTGGACCCCTCCCTAAGAATTCATGTATGGATGAGTCCCAATCTGTCAAACAAATCGAATCCATGTCATACCATACCATATAGTCTACATTTGGTTTTAATCTAATCTAGGGGCAAATATATCAGTAGAAGGAGTACATGGCATTAAAACTAAAATTAAGCCGGTTTGTCCTGTCAACCTAAAGCTTGGGCGACTTGTGCCAGGCACACTTCTGGATCATATTATAAACACGTGGTTTATTTATCCCACAATACCAGATTTAACTTGGAGCTTGAGCTTATCATAATTTCCTACCTTACTTTGCTCACTACTCTGATAATCATTATCATTTGTCCAAATGACAACAAAATTTGTCAATGTGAATGGATAGGGAATAAAAACTGACCCACGACCTGGCCATGCTTTATTTGACCATGACACTGACACTGACAATGAAATTTAATCATGAACACAAAAGGATAACAAGGAATTAAGGCTGCTGCGCCCAATAATCAACAAAAATTGTGATATAAAAATCTGGTTTTGACCTTAGTCAGATTCTTGTTTTTCATGAGTAAATGTTGCAGAATAAAACCAGACTTTCCAGTCTAAATGTGGATGCAATTACGTAATTATTCTTACAAGGACAATTTGTGCATAAAATAACTATCAAGCTAATTATTCACAATTCCTTTCTTTTCATTGCCGTTTTCGTCTAGCCTTGTCCTTGCAATTAATATATATTAGCGACCCTGACCTTCTGACTCAATAAAAATCAAAATCTGCGTAGTTTCTAGGAAATAATGAAACCCAGATTAGGGCTATGCTACGTATAATATCTTTAAAAATTAAAGCCACGTTAATCCACTAGGTCTCGTCGACTAATGACTGGGTGATTCATTATTGCAATTCATATTTGCACCTGGTTTATCAATAATAATTTAATCTTTCACTGCAATTATCTATGAAAATGCAATAATTCTTCGTTTGATTGAAATATCCTGCCATTTGGTCAACTCGATATTAAATTGGGCCAAATTATCCAAGGCTATTTTAAACAAACTGCTATTTTAGTAGTTTACGTTGATGCCAACGCGAGTGGAAATCATAAAACATATATACTAGGGAATTATCCTAGTTAAAAATTCTAGAATTAATTAAAACGCCAGAGAAACACGATTGTTCAGCTTCACTGGACAGATTGAAATTAGAGGATTTTGCAAAGCAGTATTAATTTCTACAAATGATACGTTTTCAAATATTTTTAAGATGTCATAGAAAATGGGAACTTGCAGGTACAGTTATTGTTCATAAATTGAGAAAATAAATAAGTGCAGATGCAGATAATGCAGAATATGAGTAATAAAAAACTTAGTGTGTATATTAATCAATTTACCCTTCAATTCCAACGTAAAATTTTCCCATCGTCAATCGTTTCGTCTGTCAGATTTGACAAAAATTGACAGTCAAAAAATAAAATACTCGGTCCGTTGACGGTTGAGATGAATTCGGGATTCGGAGAAAAGTTGTAATGTAAACTTTTCTATTCTTTTCCCTCTGTATACAATCTGTACGGGTTTGCTTTGCTTAGCTTTCCTGTGTTATTTATCTACCTTTGCCTACCAGAGATAGAAACAATTGACTGACGGGTTTTCTCCCTAAGCTCTGTACTTTTGTAAAAGTCAGTCAAAACCACCACCTACTACGTATAACGTAATAGCAATAGCAAACCGCCCAACAAATCAAAATAATTTGTTAGTATTGAAGGTACAAGACACCTTGTTAACTTTAGCGTTAACCCAACATCCAATGCATGCATATGCGGTGCAATACAATCAAATCACTCACACCTTTTATTTTATTCAAGTGTGGAGCGGATGAGAATGGGATATCATTGTAAATGTACTGTAATGTCATTCCTGCTATTTTACTATGCTGTACAATGTGTAGTAACAAGCTTGAGTTGATTTTACTTGTCGTAAATGATCACTAAAAGTAACAAATTATTACATAGCCTATATGTACTACTACACCTGACCTGGCATTCCATTAAAACGGATTCGGAGGAGTTGGCTTCAATACAGAAGATACAAAAAAAATGACTATTGACCCTATTGGCAAGATGCTAAGAATAGGTGACCCAGACTCATTCAATGCTGTTTGTAATTATTTGTTAACTTGTAATAGAATCACCAGTTTTATTTTGCGAAATTACGGATGGACATAAAGTTATTATAATAAAAAGTCATTTGGCCGGAAAATAAAAGTCAGACAATCGGATGTTTTAGAATTTCTTGCATAAATCGGTAATAGTACTCATGAGATTTTAAGTGTGTTTTGTTCAACATTAGTCTAATGCCATGTCACCTCCAGCTGCTCAACCCACTTGTATTTTTTTACACAGGAATTAGTGTTAATTATATAAATTGTATATTCAAGTGTCAGTGGTCAGGGATTATAATTGCACATTTTGTGTGGCTTTAATCTAGACGACCTGAGCCTGGAAACTCCAATTTTGTGCCTGTCACTCGAAATAACCATTACCATTGTAACAGCTGGAAAAACATATTATTTTTTTGAATGAATTAGAATGGAATGCCCTGACTCATTTCCAGAACAGACCCTTAATAAATTGACTAAACTTATTTCATAAATTAATGTTACTTAATATTCAGGAATTCTCGAAATTCATAATCCGGTACTGAATTTCAAAAGGAACATAATTTCTCGCAAATTTTGTTCGTAGAAAGTTTAAAAATTCTGTCAAACTTAAATATCTATTATTTATCCTTAATTAATGAATAAATTATTAAATTAATTGAGTTATTCATGTACAACAAATTTCAACGCTCGATTTATATGAAATTAGAATTCGCAACGTGTTCAATTAAGCCTGTCGCACAAATTATATATCTTCTAGTATAAATTAATAAAGTAAGTGGTACTTGAAATTAATTAATTTGCATTTAATTCAAGCTCCTAATGTAATGTGAATTCGGGGCAGGCAGGATGTGTTTTAGCTGGAAATGAATGGGTGAAGCCCGGTGTGGTCCGAACCTCCAAAATCTAAACTCTCCTCCGGCCTCTTTTATGCGCAGTCAATTCTGTCGGCCAGTCAGTTGTCAATTAATAATCTGTCTTGGAATTCTTGAGTAAATATTCGTGTAAAAATGAAAGGACAACTTCCCCAAGGGGAAGAAATAGAAGGAGCCCATGGGAATCGTATGGAGGGACAAGAGCAGAAAGATGCAAATTGGCTCAATATTCCAAATTTGGTAATTTATTTATTGTAATGATTATGATTTACATGTATTCAAATTTCAAATATGAGCATACCATGTGCCATGTCCTCAAATTATTTAATGTTTAGCTAAGGTAAACGTGAATGATTTTTTCGCAAGTGGCACTGACATTAACTAAACTGCATTATTAAGAACCCCACGGCTGACGTCCCATGATTTGAATAAAAATCTGTCTGAACTTTTTGAACAAAATCCGAATTCTGAAATATGTAGTGTTTCTTAATATTGCTAGAAAAGTGTACAAAGTTCACATAATATCTAAAAATTTATCAGGAAAGGGTTATCACGTCCGAAATATTCGTAAAATGATTGAAATCTACCTGAAAATTGTGAAAAGAATCGGAAATGAAATATTTGTGAGTAGTCAGAAATCATGTCCAATGCCAACGGACAAATCGCTGGAAAACTTGAAATACGTACGTGTGAAACGATTAAAATATATATCGGAGGGTACTCAAAAGTCTCAGAAATGATATGGTTTCCAAAAACAAAGACACATAAGCATTAGCATGTATAAATTGTCATGCTGAATTGATGCAGACAATAAGAACCTTGTGTAGACGTTCTTTCCAAGTACGTTGATTGAAAAGTTTATTATGGTTTCAGTTTGATTAATTAAATAATGAATGTAATTTGTGTAGGCCCTTGCTGAAATCTTGAAGTACATTGGGACAAGTACGGCGTCTCTCAAGAAATTAAGAATTGTTTCTCGAACCACAAAATCTTGGATTGACGAATGTCCCCTGTTTATTGAAAAATTGCCAATTTATGCCGCAAACAAAAGACGAAGGGATACAATCCTTCAATCCAGTGTGGAATGGACCAATATGATTATGAATATTAATCCAACGGATGATGCTACGGAAATCATTCCATTTCTTGAACATTTTCACCAGATCATAAAATTCCTTCACATCAGACTGACCCATCTTGATCAGCCACAGCAATATGGTGATCGGAGCTATTGGAATGAGATTCAGAAAGTACTGGTCAAAGCCACTAATTTGGAATCCTTAAAGTTGGAAGGGAACATGTATCCATATGACTCATCTTTCTCAAACTCTTGGCTCACCGTTGAAAATGCTTCTGAGCATCCCGAGTTGCAATTACGTGAATTGCAAGAGCTAAACATTCAATTGAATCATTTTGACGACGTGTCTGCATATGGAATTCGAGAATTGTGCTTGTTTCTTTTGCAATCATCCCAAAATATAGTCTCGATTAAATTTCCCATTGGGTAAATACGTTTAATTTTAAATCATTTTGACGACGTTTCTGCATATGGAATTCGAGAATTGTGCTTGTTTCTTTTGCAATCATCCCAAAATATAGTCTCGATTAAATTTCCCATTGGGTAAATACGTTTAATTTTAAATGATGGGTGGAAAGGCATAAAATATTTAAATATTTTTGTTTATTCAGATGGACAATGTCACCTTTGCACTATATTTTGCATCAGTTAACAACAACCATGGCCCCGTGGCTCCGACAGCATCGTCGACCCCACATTCAACACCTCATCAGTTATCTTCAAAAAAGAAAATCACTTTTATTCTCAGGAAAATTCAAAACTCTGGGTTTTAAGATTGACTTTTGCTCTGAGGAAAAATATTTTCCAAGCACACGGAATGCTTTATTTTTGGTCCAATTGCCCAAAACTGATCTCCTTACATTGGCAACAATCATTGAAGAAATTGATGGGGATTTGTATAATGTACCAAGTACATCTCTTCCACTTTTACAAACAGCTGTGATGCCAAATGAGCAACGGGCTTTGGAATCCACGATACGAAGTATAATTGCCATTAATTTTATGGTGAATGATTTGAGCAAGGTTGCTATTCCTGATGGTGCGGAGATCAAGATTGTTATTAGGGATTATGCCCAAACTAAGGAAGAAAGAGAAGGTCATAGGTTAAACCATTATCGTGACCTAGATCTCCCAGCCACCTACAACATAACATGCATGAATCTTCACGCGACTGGAAATGCTGAATCTGAGACGATTCTCTTTGACAAATTGCTTCCAATCCGTCGTCCTTCACTTTTAGACCTCGAAGTTCATATGGTAGCATACGGCCCCGGGGAATGGTTAAGGGAACTGAATGAACTTTATCCTAATCTGACAAAATTGGACTTGAGTGCTTCGTCAGGGATTTCTTTCGTCTGGCCCAATGAAGACATGATTCATCTCAAGGATCTCACGCTGTCTGAGTTTAGAATTGAATTTGATATTCTACTCATGAATGTGTACACAGCACATGATTGGGCTGATTTCGATACACTGGAAGAATTGTCTCAGGTCAGGGGTCAGCAATTTATGCAGCCGTTTATTTTCACAATGAAACGTGAGTTCACAAAATTTTGATAATTTTTCTTTTCCGTTACTGGCTGGTAAATAATTTGATATTTTATTTTATTTTCTACAGGCTTAACTCATCTCCGTCTGCTTAATGTGGATGCTCGTACGACGACTGATCATGTATTTCAACATCTGTTCAGTCATATGAAGCCCAAGACTTTCGTCTTTAGGACCAAGGATGCTCCACTGGTAAATTTCAAAAAATTTGTGGAGTATGTTTTGTCCGACCGAAACTCAAGTGGATGTGAAATCTAAAAATTCTCTGTTTCTTGTTTTACTTTCAGTTAAGCCTCAAACAAGGCATCAACAGTTTGGCTTCAAATGAGGACGGTGGCGCATTTGGTTTCAAGGATACAATTGAACATTTTGAATGCTGCTGCCCGAGGATGAATACTGCTGGTGAAATGGAACGCTTTTTGAAGAATTTTAAAAATTTAAAAAATTCTGAAATTTACTATTTGAACTACATGTAGGTTTATAACAATAGGGTAGCATTTTTTTTCTCGGATCTCTTCCTAAGTTCCTTTTGTTGTATTATAAAATGTAATTCTTTCCTACCAACTAAAAATTGCACTGCCGAGGAATTCTCGTTAAACATTTTATATAATTATTGCTTTGATATCTGCATGAATTTGTGATTTGTATCAAATATCAATGCATTACTTCCGGCTACTACATAATGTCAATCATTTTTAAATCTCTTCTCGGGTGCTATTATATGTTTTTAATACTAATTCAATTTTTAATTTCTGTTTCTACTAACCGGGNATTACTTCCGGCTACTACATAATGTCAATCATTTTTAAATCTCTTCTCGGGTGCTATTATATGTTTTTAATACTAATTCAATTTTTAATTTCTGTTTCTACTAACCGGGTGGAACAAATTGCTTAAATTGGATCCGAAACTAAAATTAAGATTTGCATGAATTAGATGAGATTAGTATTATCTGTTAGATCAGATATATGTGTATGGATGGATGATTTTCTCGCATAATTGTCATCTCATTTTAAAATAAATTGCTCGTGCATGGAACAAATTTGTTAAAGGGAATCGGAAGATTTATTGTGGTATAAGTGGTGGCAAGTATTGAATAAAATCTAGTCCAAGTCGAATTTTTGTAATTCTTCCGTTTTATTTTCATTGGGAATAAATAGTTTGGTTGTGGAATGAATTACTGTTTCGATGAGTTGTAAGTTTGCTGATTTTTCAAATGTTCAATTAAATTAAATTATGTGTTACTCTCCAATCAAAAATAAATCAAGTAAAAGGAATACACTCAACACTAGTGTAAGTTCTTTCATTCGTATCATTATAAGTAAAAATATACACTGAGCATGAAGTAAAGCTCTGGCATTTCAACCATTATGACTCATGGAATTCTGTGCTCTTGGGTCTGGACGAAAGAATTGTCAAGTCAAACTTGGTTTGATTTACATTTGAGTTCAAATCATAAGTGCAGAGA
Organism: Thalassaphorura encarpata; assembly: GCA_009869925.1. Classification (NCBI taxonomy): domain Eukaryota; kingdom Metazoa; phylum Arthropoda; class Collembola; order Poduromorpha; family Onychiuridae; genus Thalassaphorura; species Thalassaphorura encarpata. The sequence continues at coordinate 20,542 of WJEZ01000585.1, forward strand.
CGGACTGAGGAATTTTGTCAAGTTCATCCCATTTCCTCTGTGTATTCTTACTTGACTAATTCTGAGAGATTTATTCTGTGCTGTGTGGGATTTATATTGGCTAACACCAGAAAAGATTCATTTTAGTTTTTATTTATCAGAATTAATCACAAAATGAGTGCAAAAAACGATTGCAACAGTCAGTGGACTATGTGGGCCCTGGGTTTTTACAGGGATGCTTGGGACGAATTTAAAAAAGACAATGATGAAAACATACCAGAAACAACAATTAAAATCCAGACGAGGTTTTTGGAACATTTAAAGGAGAAATTGAGTCATGTAGTGGTTGTCTCAAGTGAGTTTTGAAAGAATTCTAGTTTGATCGATTTATATTTATTTTTCCAAAATACCTCTAGATGATTTATTAACTGAAGAAAAGATGTCAACTCAGATTTCAAGGAACTTCACAAGTTTTGCCATAAATAATCTTCGAAAGGGTGACCTGGAATTGACAGATATTTCGGTAATACCAAAAATCCAGACTCGTAAATCTCTTTGTCCATCTCATCAGTGCAATATTTGTGGAAAATCGTTTAGTGAAGCGATTTCACTAGAATTTCACATGAAGACTCACGACGGGGGTGAAAGAGTCGTCGTTGCTTCAAGTAATTATTCTTATATTTTCACTTATATACTTGGATTTTAATTAATTCCAAATTCTTGTAGCTCCGCTGAAGCATGCGTCTAGTGCAGGAAGAAGGACGGAAAGATCTACAAGCCCAGAACAATTGCTCGCCTATGGTTTGCCTCATATTCAAGAGGAAAGACAAGGTCAAGTTGAGGTTGAGAATCGGAACTATGTAAAATCTAAAGAAAAGATCCATGAATGTCCAGATTGTGGTAAAAAGTTTGCATGGAAAAGTAAGTTTACGGAGAATTAAAGCTCAATTTGAATATTTGCGGAGGAACTTGAACATATTGATTCAATAGATAATCTGGTTAAGCACAAACGAATCCATTCAGGCATAAAACCATTCAAGTGTGACCAATGCGACAAATGTTTCACACAGAGTGGTAAGTTCAATTTTTAGAATTTAACTGGATTTCAAGTCACAAATCAAGAGATTCAAATTAGAGATTTTATACTTGACCAATGCAGGTGATCTGACAGTACATCGGCGCATCCATACAGGAGAAAAGCCATTCAATTGCTCGGACTGCAACGGCGAGTTTCACAAGCACTAGTTCGTATTTATACGCATTTCAATTTGATTATTGGATACATTTAGCAAATTTCCTTTTAAAACATAGGTGATCTGGAAAAACATAGACGAATTCACTCGGGAATCAAGGCATACAAATGCGATGTATGTAAAAAAGCATTCTCACAAAGTGGTAAGCGTAAACTTACTTTCCCCATCCAACTCAAGATTTTCTTATCAATTACGGAAGCTCAAATTTTTTTTACCAGGCGATCTCAGAAAGCATCGACGAATTCACACAGGAGAAAAGCCCTACGAATGCAACCAGTGCAGCAAATGTTTTTCACAAAGTAGTACGTTCTTTTAAAGATACATTTCAAATCAGAGTCAAATATGCAGATACATTTAGAAGTGGTAAAGCAAATACGAATTGGTTTCCAAATACAATAATGATGCAGACCAACCTAAAATTTGACGATTATCCAATTAATTCCTTCCAAAAATTAAGCAGGAAATATTATTGAACTTTTGCATACGAATTCTTCACTGACCGATTTCTGTTTCCTCTTAGGTAACTTGAACAAACATTTATTGTTCGTCCATTCCGACGACGAAAAACATGCCTGTGAGTTCTGTGAAACGACATTCAAGCGTAAAAGTCTATTGACAAAACATCAGGAACAATACCACCCGACTGGACAACTTTGAGTGCCATTGAATATTTTGTAAATTTTATTGCCCAGTTGACCCAAGTTCAAACGTCTTGATTAGAATTATTTTATTGATTTCTCTTAAAACCTTTTCACCATCATTTTCAATTTGACGTTGTAATAGATTTGCTTCAGTTTGTTTATATTTTATATTAAAATTTCTGCAGGTGCCTCTTGTAATTGTTGAATTTTAAATCATAGAATATTTCCATGAAACAAAACAAACGACTCAAATTCTGCATTAGACCTCTCACATTTTATTTTTTGTAGCAAAACATCGTTTTTGATTTACATTTTGTATTTTTTTTAATTCTTCACTCATCCTTTGATCCAACAAATCTGGGAACAATAATATTATAGCAATTATCCCAATACACGTACGAACGCATGATTAGCAAATAGCAATTCCATCAATATCACTAAATGCGAATCCATGAATACTTTGTATGAACAAGTACAAATACACAATAATTTTCTAAATTACACATCAAAGACAACAAACAATAATTAACTCACCTCTGGAGAGGAGAGACGCATTTAATTAAGTAATAGTTTTTTCATCCTTTCATAAAAATTAGCACAGTCATCTTCATGTCACCGACTATTAATATTTTAATGCCAAATACATTTTTCGTAAGACTTAATATTATTTCTTACACAATTTTTCAATAATTTAATATACAAGAATTCACATGAGTGGGGAAATAGATAGCGATTCCACTTTAAATATAAAAATACACTTAAACATTTCCTCCTTAAATAAAGGAGGATACAATTTTTTGCGATTCCATTGATATTTCCTAAATATTCGGGAATAAATACATTCAACATCAATCCGCGTCTTTAAATACACAGTTTTTCATCCGAAATGGCATATTTAAATCTAGGAATTAGGTGAATAGATTAAGAAATCAAGTGACGCTCCTTGGGTCAGTCGATTTTATTAGCTTCAAGTTCATGTACTCAGCTCAGCTCTGAAATATGAAAAATCAAGGCAAAAAATCATTTAAAACCGAAATGGACTAGCAACAACATATCATTTCCAAGGACGATTATTTACAAAGTCATAAATCTGTAAACTGACACACGACTGACAACAATATAGTTATGACCGGATACATTTTATTCCTCAAAACCATTTCTAAACGTCCACTTATATTTAGTTGAAAAAAACCAAGCAAAAAACAAGTCAATCAATAAATGTTACAACGAAAACTAAATCCTTACGAACAAGACAAAGTAAAACAACAATGATTTGAGATATCTTAAATATTTGCGACTAAACTTATTTAGTAGGCACAGATTATAGGACAGTTCCTCTGCTCAAGTTTAAATTTTGCAAAGTACAAAGTTGAGAAGTGATTTCTCGTCACCTCCAGCTCATTTCCTTCCTTAACGTTCTTAAAATTCCTTCTCAACAATTAACTAATGGTACGGGTAATGATTCCTTGGAATCTGTTGGTCATAGAAACTCATGTTGTCACTGCTACGATGATGATTTGGAGTCCCGATTTGTTGATACTTGTGGGGAGTCCCAGTCTGTTGTCGATGTTGACGATGAAGACTTTTGGCAGAAGTCTCAGGTTGACTATGGAGCAGAGAATGGTAAAACATGTTGTTTCTATTTTGTAGTTGGCTATTACTCGTATCACAAGTTGTTGTTGAGGAGGAGGAAGGCGGAGACGGAGGTGACCCCTCATGTCAGCACATTGAAGTCTCTTCACCTTCAAGGGTACAAGCCACGTTGTCCAGCCGATGAGCCAAATGCATCTTTTTGCAATAAGGATCCATTTCAAGGGCTTCCAGAATCTGATACAATTGAAGTTTCTTCACCTTCAAGGGTACAAGCCACGTTGTCCAGCCGATGAGCCAAATGCATCTTTTTGCAATAAGGATCCATTTCAAGGGCTTCCAGAATCTGATACAAGTCCCATTTAATTAGTCCTGATTTAATTACAGATTTTTGCTAATTAAAATTTAGCTTACTTGAGTATTGTACTGTGTGACATAAATGTAAAGTTCTTTAAGAGCTGCTGCATGATCAAAGTGAGCTGCGTGGGTCATTGATAATTGTTGCATCGCAGAATTCATTTCTTGATCAGAAATTTGTGGCATAGTTTTAATATCGGCATAAAATTTTGAAACAAGATTCCTGTAGTGTGGAATATCCTTGGCAAATAAAAGTTTGCTGGAAGGAGAGTCCTTGCCAAGTCTTTGCTCAGAAGTGGAGCATGAGTCCATGAGTGCTTGCATCACAACACTCAAACTGGCTTCCACAGAATTTGTCTTCTCGACGTCAAAAATAAAATCAGGATTTTTTATAAAATTTATCCAAAATCGGTGTGGGTAACTGTGCACAAAAAAATAAGAAATTAGATAAGAATTCCACACGAAATATGTATTAAAACTTTTACCTATTGGACTTCCAAGCATGGACAACTTCAGGGTCAAAAATATTATGACGCCGAGCTGCTTCGTCCAATAAATCAAACAACCATTTTATAGCTGGTGGCAAAGTCTCATCAACTGTAAATATCGTGTCAAAGAAATCATCCACAAATTTCTGAATCGTTCCTTTGGTCGAAAGGAGTCGAGTTAGGAAAATTTCTGGGATGGCCTTGTGTGTCCTTTCACTTGACCTTCCAGAACCACTGCCACCATTCCCAATGACAGATGAATCTTCAATTGGGCGGATCAAATGAAAGACAGGAACATCACGATGACTTCCCAAGGTTCCCATACCTCCCCCCATTGTCCCCATTCCATTCACCATTCCACCCATTGGAGACATTCCACTATTCAAATAGGCACCAGAATCTGTAAAAAGAAAATGAGACAGTAAATTTCAAATATTTTTTTGTCAAATTTTAATTTCCAACTCACAAGTATGGTAATTGCATGATTTTTTACAAAGTGACGTGCTGTTTGAGTACGTGTCATTGGGACGAGCGACTAGAGACATGACTGCAGAGTCCTTGATTCCATAATGAGCTAGAGTATTCAGTTTTTTCCATCCGTTCACGGATCGAGTGGTCAAATCCTCATCTTGAAGGGCAAGATGACCACCTCGTCCATGTCGCCATTCTAAAAAAAAAAAAATACACAACTTAGCCAAAATATATGCAAGGGAAACAAATTACAAGTCAAAGAAAGTTTGTAGTTTTGTTAAATGGTGTGAAATGAAGGAAAAACAATTGGGAACTGGTGAATTTTGTTAAATAATGAAAATATCTGGCTAATTTGTCAATGTTAGG
>WJEZ01000586.1:0-25682 GCA_009869925.1 Thalassaphorura encarpata
TTCAAATGAAAACAAATATCACAAGTATTTGTCAATTTAAAAAAATCAAAGGAAACAAAAATTAAGACAACAGCAATCATTTCATTAACATGAACACTGGGATTTCACTACTAGACTCCTAACAAATAATTCTATCCCAAGAAGTGAATAATGGTGCCCCAAAACAGAAATGATCTTATTAACTTACTCTGGTGTAATGGTATTTATAATATCGTCATTCATCCACTCGACACTCTGAACCAACTTGTGAGGATCGGCTGGCGGTGGATAAATTATTTCATTTATTTCGTCTCGCTCGCAATTTGCATACGCTGTTGATACATGCACAAGAGCCTAGAAAGAAAATATAAATACATTATTTGCGCTGCTTCAATAAACATACGGAAATTTTTAAATGCTCACCACAAGCTTTTTCATCCGTTTACATAGTTCAATCAATCTTTTAGTTCCGTTTAAATTGACGTTAATGGACACTTTCAATTTCTCGTCGAACTTGACGGTTGCGGCAGAGTGAAATACCACAGATATCTCCTCACAAAGAAGTTTTTGGTCATCTTCTGCTATACCCAACTCTGGTAGTGTAATATCACCAGCGACCGGAATGATCTTGGACAGAATTTCTGGATTCTCGGTTCGGAGGGTGTCGTACAACTGAAACAAATAATTTAATCATATCGTGAAAACATAATGGAACAAAGAATGAAATTTCATTTTTAGATTCTCGGTGCGACTGGAATATTCAGTCTGTCTGTTTAAACTTAGCAGTATTGTTATTGTAAGAAATATCGTAATCAAAGCATGTTACACTAACACTATTATTATTTAGATGTATAATTAAGGGGCTGCTAATTAAAAGCCGTCCCATTTGCATGTAAAGGAATTAGTTTTCTTTATGTTAAGCCTAAATGATGAAGTTATGATTGGAGAATACTACAATCCTATTATCATTGTCAAAGATGAAGAGAATGGCGACACACACCAATTTTGCATAACCTGCTTTGTCTTGCCGTCCCTGAATATTATTATCATAGAACCTCGATCAGCAAGCATTAATGTTTAAGCATGAGCAAACGATGATGCGTGGTTGAAATTATTCCAACTATTCAACATACGAAACAGAAGGAACTGGTTATAATGAGAGTGAAATGGAAGAACAAGATGGCAAGAATCCGCGGATCACATCACGATCACGGAGATAAATGCTTTGATCGACTCCAACCCTTTAGTTAAACACAATGCAACTAATAAAATTTTAGTTCTCCATTATCTTCACCTTTGTCTTGCCTCCTCATCAAAGCCCAGCAACTACTAGGATTTTAATTCCGTCTGCGTTTATGCCTAACTTAGGACAAAAGTTCTTAAGTTCGCCATTATCTTCACCTTTGTCTTGCCTCCTCATCAAAGCCCAGCAACTACTAGGATTTTAATTCCGTCTGCGTTTATGCCTAACTTAGGACAAAAGTTCTTAATATATGCAAGGTGTATTCAAATCTTCATCTCACAATTACGATCTAGAATTTTCATAAAAAATACTTAAATGAACTATTTGAAAATAACGAAAGTTTGAAATGCCAAAATTAATATCTGACATTACAAAATTGTCACTGACACAACCCATGACTAAAATCTAACCTGCTACTTGATAAATGCGAACAATAGCAATTTTTATGTCAGTATTTCAGATCATACATATGAGAGTACACAGATTGTACGAAGCATAAGGCCTCCAATTTATGTTCGTTGTCGTAGATGCTTCCAATTGAGTTAATTTAAATTGAGCATTTTCAACATCCTAAATCGTAATATTGTTTTGTAGCTTGAGGACATTAAAGTGATACAGACAGATTCCATGTCTTCATGAGTGAGCATTCTGTTCGCCAATCACGATATTGAAACGTGCATACAGAATCTATCAATCTAAAAATTCGCAAGTTTTTATAACAAACTGCGATGATCATATTTCCGACTGAATTTTTCAAATTGAGTAATTGAGTTCCATTTGTAAAACTTTGGTAAGTTTTATAAATTGATTGAGAAGCTATTCCCACGTCTAATTACTTGCACATTTAACTAATAGACATTAGAATGGCACTAACGTTATTACATAAGTAAAATTCAATTTTTCGCACGCTTGATTATCTGTGTTAATAAATTAATATTGTAAATTAGCATGAGTAGATTTTGTAAGTAACTTACCGAATTATCTACGAGCTCTGTGAGTCTTGATCGAGCATCTGAGCCTGCCTTTGGTCGAATTAAAACATATACGTTTTTGACATCATGACAAGATCGAAGGAGTTTTTCAACAGTTGCTTTGCCCAAGAACCCTGTGGCTCCAGTTACAAAAACAGACCTTCCTCGATAAAAGTCCTGAACCCCCGTAGTCTGACTGTCCATGATAGAGCTTCCACCGCTGAGTCCAGTTTCTCGCGTCTCAAGTGCACTACTATTCCAAACTCCGATAAACTGAGTTGACGTCGTCCCTTGCTGATCTTGTTCAGGAGTAGTAGTTGGACACGAGGATGACGACGAGGTTTGTTCTAAAGAAAGTTAAAAAGAGAGTTTTAAGTTAATTACTATGAATGAGAAGGAGTGGTAGTCAGGATTTGTGGTATAGTAAAATTCCTTGGCGCTAAATGTAGATAATTACTGTAATTATATACCCATAGGAAAAGAGATGTACTAATTTGTGTGCGGTGAGGCGAGGGTTATGATTATATTTTTTGTGTCCGTGGTTGAGGAACCGGCAACCGCCGCTATGCTGGCTGGAGGATTTTGTTTCCACGGACAGTCAGACAGCGGTCCGTCCCAGTGACTCGGGAGTTCCAGAAAGAGAGGAAGTCGGGTATTAGCACGGCACAAGTCACACCACCCAGACTCGACCAACCTGAGAACCCGCGATGTGAGTCAAGAGAGTCAAATTGGACCCGCCCGCTCTATCGATTCCATTCCATTTTGCATGGAACGCAGCCCATACGTACAGGGGTATATTGATCCAGCCACCTCGTCCCTACCCAGACCCCAACAACCACACAGACCCCTCCCGCGTACTTAGCCCCACTCCCGAATTCGGGTAACCAACATCACCCCAAACACTAAACGCCCCCCATTCAACCTTCCAATAATTAATTAAATCTTCATTTTCATTCCAAGATTATTACAAAACTTTTACTCTACAGTCCAAAAATTTTGTTTGCTACCATTGACATTCGATGGACTTTCCCTCTCAACACGTTTGTACATGGAAAATAAAAGCTGTCGGAATTGGCTGCTGATTCCAGTCATGCCAAATGTGCTTCTACTTGGCTACTTATCCACCTGCCAATTCAATCAAACTAACATGAGACAAAATGACTGCTTTTGAGAGCACAGAGCCATATATCTCAAAAGTGAATCGCTTTTCTCTCACTGAATTTAAACCTTCAAATGATTTATCCTGGATAGGGTTTACATATACTGCATTTTAGGAAGAAAGAAAGAAAAAGGAAAAAATACATAGAAATTTCACTGTCTATTTAAGCATTTCTCACATTTTGTGTTAAAAATTAAATTTGTAATCCTTCTTGACTTGTGCACCCTGTCCTATTCCTATTGCATGTGGGTGAGTAGTGAAGAGCTGGTTAATATTCCTGAAGGTCAAACTACTTTCATCCTGAAGTCAGTTCAATTGAGATGGGGATATTAGCAGATGAGATTTCATGACTGGAGAGGAGATGCGTTTGCTTGTTGGCTATTGTCGGACTCGACTCGTAAACCTTCCTGTTTGAGCGATGATGGGATAGGATATTATTATCAAGCCAGAGATGACTTGACGGAGGGGAAATGAATGAATTTATAAACTATGAATGCTAAGTGCCGACAACTTTGTACTATCAGGCGGAATTGACTCACATAGCACTGTGACGCCACATGTCTTCACTTAACACAAGTAAAGGGAGCCAAATTTTTTAGATGAAAAAAGTATCAATTATATATCATCTATGAACGTTGCACCGCGTGCCGAATTAATTTGGGAACTCTTCCTTCCCTTGTTACCTTTCTTTCACCAAACTATATTAGTCGTGAAACAACAAATAACCCTAAACTTTTCTGAATCCCAAACCCTAATCATACGTATACGGAGTACATATAAGCAAACGGACACGGAGATACAGCATAACACGGATTTTCGCATAACCTTTCAGACTATATAAATTAATCAGTAATAATCTCAATAATTCAACGTGAGTGGCCTGTGTGAACCCTCGAAAGAAGTGAGTAAATCGATACGATTCCTTTCCTTGAGTTAATAATTTAACATGCTACTCGAGCGTGGTTGCATAACTTCAATTGCTGGCAAATTAACTACAAGTCAATGCTAAGTTTGTTGAATTCTAGCGCATTAAATTAGTAACTGGTCCTTGCTTAAAGACTACTCACAACACACGCAACATTGGTTATTCCGTAATATGTACACCTAGGACCGGCTTTTCTTCTTGCAGTAGTATTAAGGAGAGCTCACGTTAAACTCGTCCAGCACCTTTTCCGTAACCCCAAACACAAGAAACTACACTGCAATTGCAACTGCAATCGGCCTACTTACATTTTATGTTCAAATTTTGAATCATCGAACAAAATCAGCATACTGCATTTGATGATGTCATTATACAACTCAAAATGGATCCTCAAGTAGTTTGAGCAAAGAAATGGGAGGAAAAAGCTTAACGCTATTAAATAACTCGAGAAGATGACGCCGACGACATTAAGAAGTCGAATATTATTATTTAATTTCAAATTAGCGGCAACTAGCATAACTTGAAATGAGTTGGAGATGGTATGGTGGTAAGCGGAAATCATCCAATTATCTGTATAAAATATGCCTACAAAGTATGCAACAATATATTGAGAATCCATATTCTTGCCTTATGTTCCCTCCCAGTGTGTATGACAGAATGAACTCTAGTTGCTCTTTTGATTAGTGTTCAATGTGATAAGATAATTTGTGCATATATATCACTAAGCATTATCTAGTTTTCCTTGTCCGTCGGAAAATTCTCTGAAGGAATTAAATGAACATATATGGCATGGCAGGGCATAGACAACTAGGTAGGGTACAAGTTTGCCAGCGCATAAGATGAACTTTCGAAAACTTCGCCAAGATCAATTCCTTCATTTCAGATGGACTTTCTCTTCAAGATTATCAAGCTCTGAGAACCATACCAGGAAGGCCACCGTCCAAATTTGCGTTTTTGCTTATGGCTTGTTTTATCTTTTCTCATCTCAGATTTCTTCAATTTTAGAGAAGGCAGATATCTTAAGACAGTATTTCTAAAAGTCCAGATAGTTTGGGAAGTTTTCTAGCTATACCGTCTTTTACTTTCACTCTGCATTTCTTCCCGCTCGGCCATGACAAGATGTGCTATTGAAACCCAAGGTGTCAATGTGCAACAAGCTGGGCTCACATTAGTTTACCTGACTAATTATCGTCTTTCTTTAGCACGTTTCTGAGTCAGGGAAATAAACTTTTACAAGGTATAAATTAAATATAAACTATATATTAGAATTTTCCGATTAAGCTAACGTAACGCAGTTAAAAGAATCATATCTGTTCAACCACATTCCTCCATTTACATCAGTGCTCGTTTTAAAAAACATTTTACTCAACCCAAAATGTGGCAATTGATCAGCAAACTATGCTAAACCGGCTTCCTATGCTAAACCCAATGTGATGGAATATGTCTGTGTATATATAAATATGAGATTGGACTTACTGTAGTTTTATCTGGATCACACAATAAGTACCACTTAAAATTATCTCGTAGCACAAATGTTAAAAGAACTTTGCAGACAAAGTTAGAACTTTTCTCGTTTAACTTTCCATGCATGTATAAGTTGGACGCATGTTACAAAATGTGTATTTTTTCAACTGAAAATATTTTATACTGGTGAAAATTTTGATGGGAGAAGGATTGAAAATGATTTTTGCACATCGCTGCGTGTAATATGAGAAATGAGTTTTTTGTGTATTACTAGTTAGTTAAGATAAGCGAAGTAGAATAAGAATGCAAAACACACCTCATCTACCTCTCAACAAAATGTAGAAGTGACTAGATTCTTTTCAAGACTTTTGTTGAGGAGAGAAAAATAATGTGAAGTCCACTCGAACCACTTTCATTCTCGTTCCACATCACCAGACGCACATATTTCTACATAAAATATTTTATTGTACATGAGGCACTACAGGAAATCCACCAATGAACCAAGTGCAATATCAAGTGGGCAACCGCTAGCCTAAAGTCAAAGTTCATTCTTGCATTTAGCGTTAGGTATGCAGGCACGGCAGAGAGAGGGGTGCTTTACAATTAGCAAAACTAAGCATGGCTACTCGGAATAATTCATCTTTTGTTGCGACTTATTTAGTTCACATAATTACCACACCTGATTAACTATAAAATATTATAATTGTAATTAGATGTCAACGAGTTATATGCATACTGACACCTAAACTAGACTACCACGTTTGAAATAGCTGCAAACAAAGTACCGTTTAGAGGAGATAGTGGATGACTGAATAGCCAACGAGATAAATCTGATCAACTTCTAGTGATTATGACGAAATCAGGGATTAGTATCCGTTTCACTCAGAAATTCATTTTCTGCTATTATAAAAGTCTTCCCCGGCTTTCGCTGTCACCAACTTTGCATTTGTATCAGTTACTCATGCCACATGAGAACACAAGATCCCATGATAGTGTCCTGCAAAAGGCTATTCTGTTTTAAGATAAAACTTTCTGAGAATAAATGATGTGGTACAAGTGCATGTCGCATTACGTATATATATATCTGATTTAATTAATAATTACTCATTGCTTAAACTATACAGTAGAAAATACAGGTTTATGAGCAAACCATTAATGATTTTATTAATTAGTTCAGTCTAAAACTAGCTCAACCGTCTTAAATGCCGGATCTATTTTATTTGAATTGTATACTTACATGTTGCAAGAATTAGAGAAGTCCTGTGAAAAATAGGTTCCAGTTCCCAGAGTTTGAACGGCTTGACTATTTTATTTAATTTATGCACACTGATTCACAATCAAATAATTTCTCGTATTGAACTAATCGGTGCATAGGTTTAGCAGTTTGAGGTTTACTGATGCTAATATAGAAACTGGGTGAATAATATTCAACCGGATACTTTAGGCCTAATCTAATCAAAAATTATAGCCAGTCAGTATCGTAAATTGTGGTGACAGCAAAGTTGACAGGAATCTACTACATGTGAGAGTTTAAGCTGAGGAATGAGCTTCTAGAGTTAGGGTGAGTTCGAATGTAAAAAGTTAGCTGTTGAACTTCCACTGTCCGCTCGTGCAATGGTACTATTCACGTTCCCTCATGGACCTTTTTAAATTGATGCTCTTTATCAAATTGACAAGAGAAGAAGTTACGACTCCAACGGCGGCCACGAAGACAATTATCAACTATTTTATTGGACCTAGTGCCCATGGTCGCCCCCTGATAAATAGAAAAGTCTTTCGTATTTAAATATTGAATAGTACGTTCATCTGGAGTAGAAGGAAGGTTGAGGCGTCATAAATGCGTGCAGGAGCTAAAACAAAATAGTGTGACCATTTGACACATATTTACTCATCTCCTAATTCCTAATTTGCTTAAAAACCCCTTAAATTGTTTCTCGTTTACATTCATACGCAATGCATTCCAAACACAATGTAAAAGTCGTTTTAATTATGGAAGAAAGAAAATTCTACATACAATGTACTGGTGCAATGACATTCTTAGCTTAATTATTAATCTGAACTGAGAATGGCTAATCAGAACACAATTAGTTTGCTTTAATTACCTTATCACAAAGCCTCAACCACACAACAGCAAAAAAATGCATTAGGAATAATAGGATCCATCAGGCGCAGCACAGCAACGTACATTTGAACTTTAATCGAAATGATCTTCATCAAGAAAAGAAAAGTCAGGTCAGGTGTAGGATAAATATTTTTTCCTGTAATTACCTTGAGTTGGCAGACATTTGTGCTCAATTCAAAGTTGTATCACCTTGAATGTGCTTGGTTTGTAGCTCAGAAGTCAGAGCAGTTGATTTGATAAATTAATTCTCTTAGAAAATGAAAGCAAGTGAAATGAATCAAATTGAAAACAAATAATCGTTCTTATATTAACATTAAATTATTACTAGCATTAAATGTGTTTCATTATAAAATTTGTAAAGGCAGAACTTATAAAATCCCATCTGGCTAAGGTTGTGCCAAAACGTAAACATAATAACCATTCCAAATCAATGTCAATGTCAACTGCTACTCCTGTTATGCTGCTAAACGGCATTCTTTTCTACACGTCACAAAATAAAATCACTGTAACGATAACAAATGAATTCATACATAGGATCATTTGAACCTTTCTCTTTAATAGGTTTTGATTGTTTGTAAATAAACAGAATTTTTGCTGGGAGTGCAGTAATACTGGATGACACACCCATACTGTCTTCAATTTTTCAAGATTTTTGGTCATGGTTGTGAACACTATCTAATTAATTTATTGACTTCACCATACAGTACCCATGAGTATTGATTTTAAACGGTTCCATTAAATGAACACACCAACTCCTGTGGAATATTTTAATTTCTCATATCCATAATAAGCTATGCAGCTAGTTTGGAAAATATATGAATAGAATGGGCTGATGCCAAATAACGGGTTTATGAAACACTCTGTATCACCAAAATTGGATAAGAAGTTGAAGAATTGTCTAAATTAAACATAACTCTACCTAAAAGCAGTCGTATTTCAGGACATTTGTTCTGTTTAACTTATGCCGTGCTCATGTGGTTCGTATTAATAACAAAACTTACCAGACATGACTCAGAGAAATGTTTCTTTAGTATGACTATGAAAACAGTCCGTCAACTTAAACATTTGAGTTCAGAATCCTATTTTTGTAAAGTCCAAGGTACAGTAAAGGATAAATAAATATTCTGACTTGCAGTATCCCGAACCTAGCCAATATTTCTTATCCGTCTGGATTCTTTTCACTTGACCAGATAATCAAACTACGAATGTAAATTTAGCACTTAATATTTATAGTCAATTATTTTAAAGATTTTAAAGTAGAATCTCAGTTGTAGTGGAATAACCATTCGTAAATAATCTACTGACTGTGCACGACGCAGACGGACACTGCGATGATACGCCAGCATTCATCATTAACTGTACACGGTTAAAACGACAAGAAATTATAAATCAGGAAATAAGAAATATTATGTGAAGATGTTGCAAATTGCAATTATTCTAAAAGGAATCATAAAAATGTAATGACAAAAATTCAATTAATTTCGCTTCAGTGTCAGCTTGGAGTGTTTATACCATTATTTTTTGTAGAGACGCGCAGCAACCGTCTACGACTTTTAAAACACATGTTTCTTTTATTTCAGTTTTTATGATGTACATGAATAGTCAACAGTGTCTAACTTGGAGATCTTCTGTTGTTTTCCATTAGATTTTCTAAATAATTGTAACCGTCCGTAAAGCTGAATTCACGCAATGTAACTATAATTTAATTGTTCAGCGCTATGAAGCAAAAATGAACTCTAATGAGGAATTGAAAAAAATTTTCCTTTCAGTAATAGTCAAGTCCCAGCTGAGTTAAGTTAGGATAAATTTTTAATTAATATTCACTTAATAAAATTTCTGCTANAAAAAATTTTCCTTTCAGTAATAGTCAAGTCCCAGCTGAGTTAAGTTAGGATAAATTTTTAATTAATATTCACTTAATAAAATTTCTGCTAGACGCGTACTCGCTCATTGCAGTTATAATCCTTCATTTAAAGTAGGGTTCGATCTATCTCAAAATTAAATAGTTTGAAGGATAACAAACTTGTCCAAAGTCATCCAGTTAAGTAAAAGCCCATTGACCAATTAACCTAATAGAGTTGACCTAATTTTTCAACTCGAGAAAAGTGAATAACACCTGATGTTAAATAATAAAGGAGAGGTGTATGAATTTCCTTGAAACTGGTTTTTGCGAACATTAGTACGGACGAGGCAACGGTGCATAACACAATTCAGCCTTCACCTGTAATGTCAGTGTATGGTTCACAATCGGGCGAATTTAAGGCGTTGAAACATGAGTCCAAAATTATTCTGAAATCGGGTAATCAACTAATTCTGCTGTAAACAAGTGGAGTGAATCCGAGCGAATAGAGAAAAGCGAAGTTCGTAAAGTCAATTTTTTAGACGTTTCCAGTTGTATTAGAAACAGCACATGGCCTGGGTCAGAATTAAAATATCACAGGCACTGAGACGGAACTTTCTGTGTTTGTGACAAAATTCACAGAAGATTATGTATTCATGGAAGAATTTTGTAGGGGAACAAACTCTCATAATTTTTAGAGTATGTAGCTCCCATTAAAGTTATCAGTTACTTGATATTGATATCGATTAATTTTCATCACCACTCATCATTACTTCACATTATTACGATAATAGAAATGTGTATTTCGATTATGATTGTTTTAAATCCAATCAGGAAATTGACTTGCTTAGCAGTCAACTTTATTCTTAAGTGGCAATAAGTGACTCAGACAATGCTTAGAGCCTTTTAGTAATTTCAAGTAGTATTGTAATTAAATTCGAACAGGTACGCAAAATTATCCTGCTGCTCTTCACCAAAAACTCATTCTTTCATAATTAATCGTTACTTGCAAGTGGAATTTAGAAGTTTCAAATTCCAAAATTCTAACCCTTTCAATTGTCTTGCGTTGCGACACTTACGAATTGAGATTGAGACTGAGATTGACAGTCTTGCTCTCATGCTCATTATTAGGGTTAGCAAGACCACGACAGACGTATTGCCATCTATATCCACTTCAAGCGTTGGATAAATATTGGTGGGAATTTATTTTCTCTACTCAGGAATTTGTTCTCTTCAGCAAATTGAATACAAAGACAAATTGACGGACGGACGGGATTTAATAAAATTTGACTATTTTGCAATTAAAATTTTGAAGAATGGATCAGCTAGGAATGGCCAACAAGACGCCAGTATCTTGGCTTCATGAGATTTGTACACGAAATAATATTACACCCAAATACGATTTACTCCAAGTGGAAGGAGCGGTTCATGAACCAATCTTCCAATATCGTCTCACCCTCAATTTCAACGGGTCAATCCATGAAGGTAAGGCTGCATACATTTGAATTTCATTAGGTTAAAATTAAGGACTATTTGAGTTAGTTCTGCTACAACGCTTAAAATCACTCAGCAGCACTTTTACAACTACTCGTATCGTATGATTTTCACAGTATAAGTTATATGAGTGTTCTGAATTTCAGAGACTGGAACAGGACGTTCGAAGAAGGAGGCGAAACATAACACTGCACGAGCCATGCTCCATTCGATGGAAGTTACACCTCAAGGAATAGCAGACGTAGCGGAAATTCAGCCTCCATTGGAACCAGACGAGATTCGTTTAGGAGGCAGTGATGGTGATTTAGGTGGAAATCCTGTAGGAATATTGCAAGAACTCTGCATGAAAATGAAATATCCTCCTCCAACATATGATGTAAGATTTTTCTAAGCTGTAAATTCGTTGCGATTGCGAAATAAGAATGTAAATATGAATTATACAGAAATCTTATTTTATATTATTTTTCTGAATGACAGGTTGATTCTGAAGAGGGTTTGCCACACGAAAGACTTTTTGCCATTGCGTGCAGAGTAGGTGACCAATTTGTGGAAATTGGGAAAGGAAAGTCCAAAAAATTGGCCAAACGAACTGCCGCTCATATGATGGCTGATCATCTGAGGTCTCTTCCACTAGAAACTGGAAATGCTTTCATCTATGATGATGACGACGATAGGATTATTGAACAGATTCAAAGTTTTCGTACAAATCTAAATTTGAAGCCTGTCAAGAAAACCAAAGGAACAAAATCCGGGCTGAACACGATTGAGAAGACCCTTAATTACAGAAAGCAGTATTTAGCCATGGTTGGTCCCGTCGTGGAACAATTGCAAAATCCCAACCTTGAGTTGGAAGATCCAGTTGCTTTCGTGAAAGAATTGGAGGAAGAGCAAAAGTTCAAAGCCATGTATGTAGACTTGGAAGAGAAAACCAGCGATGATACATTTCAGTGCCTTGTTCAACTAACTCTAGAACCACCACCTGTTCTAATTGGAGAGGACACAACGAAGGAAGGAGCGAAACAAAAGGCTGCATGGGATGTCATTTATTTCTTCAAAAGAATGACTAGAAAGTCTGGACAAGTAGTAGAGTCCGTCCATGAAACAAATGACATTTCTTCTGTAACGCCTAGCTGATAAAATGTTTGATTATATTTTTCTTCACATGACTTTACTCCATAGGAGCATAAAATCGCAACGAATAGAACGTACTATGTATGGGAACATTTTTTTAAATTAAGTTTTTAATATTTTATGGATAATTATGTGACTTTTCCAGTGCTTTCCGAGTCAGCTTTTAGTATTTACGCTAAGAAAAGCAAGTTTTAATAAAAAAAAACCTTTTATTGTATTTTTGCTCCATTATTTAACTCGACTTTATTTAACCTGAAGCTGAAGCGGATTCTGGAAGCCAGGTCGGAGACAACTTATCCATTAAAGCATAATTTCTAGGATATTACTTTTAATATGCGAATGTGATTGAATATGTGAACGAATTAACGCCACTAGTAATTCTGCTACAGGTAACCAGTAAACGTCTACATTTGGTTCATAAGTGTTCTATAAGGAAGAAGTTAGATTGGCGAGAATGTGTAGTCTTGAATTCATTCAGACAGATCCAAGCGTTCAGTACATTTATTTGGCATTAGTATTTTTAAAATAAATTAAGAGGTGATGTAATAGAATGCTTATGAACTCTTACGATGGTTTTGAAATGGAAGGAAAAAACGGTATCATTTTAGTTAAAATATTGAATATTTGGTTGGTGAATTGGATTGAAGTCGCAGTTTACCTGTATTTTGTGTAACAATGAATATGAAATGAGAAAGATGGAGGGTATGTGGTGGTGTAGAGCTACAGGGTAAGGGTGAGGCAAAGTCAAGTTGTATTACAGGTAATTTTGATTATGATGGTTTTTGCTCTCCTTGTTCCTCTTCAATATAGTAAGCGTAGTTGTAGCACGAATCCCAATACAGATGGGAAGTCAGAACTCATGTTATATTCTCTGACGTATACAAAATATATAATATCCTGACATGGTATCCTCATACTTACATCTATTCAGGTTTAAACAATAGTTTTTAATTAAATAATTATTCCTTCTTATGGTGTGTGAACAGTGAAGTTTTTAAAAAAAGATTTGAGATTTGAGACTATCAAGACAGTGTGATGAAAGTGCTACAGAGGAGTTGAGTTCGAAACAGTCATGGAATGGAGACGAACTCGGGCATCGAGTACCGGGAGAAAGCCTTGGAAACAATTCTGGAATTAGGAGGTAAGAAAGATCTAAGGGAACATGCGAAAACGTCATTCCTGTACTATTAGATTAAACTATTACTCGTCTAGCTTCTCTTTTCCATCTTATCAGTATTAACATGCGCACTCTTACAGTTGGACCTTTTCAATCCTTTACCCTTAGGATTGGTTGTTCAAATATCGTAAATCATAAATTATAAATCACGGTGAATTATTCATTCTCACTGGTGCTACTGGTCGAGTTGGGCCTTATCAACTACATTTTATTTGTAATATTTATTAATGTACCTCCATTGTACATTTCTTTTTCATTCATTTCGAATGGAAGATTTTTTGTTTGATTAGTAGTATATTTAGGCATTTTCGCCCAAATCATCATTTGGATTATCTTCTCCCCTCGGGAAAATGTTTTCCTCGTTCATTGTCTCTTCTTCATTCTCACCCATGTTATTTTGTAATGGCCAAGGAAGCGCACGATTTGGATCCGCGGGAGAATCATTGATTGATAGATTATCGTTGCGACTTGCCAAATAAGTATACTGATACTCAGGGGCAGTTATAACGCAGGCTCCGACTGAGCTTCGTCGAACATTCATGCATGATGTTGGAGTCCAGCAATCATAGGCAGGTTCATACATCTCTACCAGACTAGAAGTCCTTTTCACTGAAAGAATATATCACACATTTACATATAACCATATTATATTTAAACATTGCCTCAGTATAATTTCTTACACAGGCTATCGTAGCCTCCCAAAACATAAATCTTTCCGTGCAAAACTACTGAGCTCGCATTACTGCGTGGGGTCGACAATTGGGCAATTGGCACCCAATTTGTTCTCTTGGGGAAGGTAGGGGTAAACCTTTCGCATCTGGTGAGTCTCATATTCCCAAAGTTTCCGCCGATTGCATAAATGCTATTTCCATATGCTGCCAGTGTTAACCCACTCCGGGGGGAAAGCATATCGGAAATGATAAGCCAGTCGGCATGCTGAAATACTCACACAATATTAGTCGAGTTAATGTGATCACAATACAATTAAAGGTTTTGTTTTAATTTAATTTACGGGTTCCAAGGCTGGATTGTAATACTCAACACTCCGCATAGTTCTTTCTCCATCAAACCCTCCAGCAACATATATAATTCCTTTCAACACACAGCAGCTTGCGTCAGATCGTTTACGGTTCATATGTGCGATCATTTCCCACTGGTTTTTGGCCACATCGTAACGCTCAACGGAAGACATTCGGCCTTCAGTAGCGTTGTATCCTCCGATTGCGTAAATTTTCCCATCTATTTTAAAATGAAATTAGCATCCGTTTTTGTTTAGCTTTCAACCCGATTTTTTGAAGTAGAAACCTAAAGCGCATCCAGTAACGTAGCACCGATAGTGGCGCATACAGGCTTTGTGTTCCCACGTTTGCGTTAAAGGGTCATAACACACGACCAAGTTCAAGTACTTGACCCCATCGAACCCGCCACACATGTAAATTTTATTATCAACGACAGTCACGAAGTGATAAGATCTTGGTGTAATCTCTGGAGCTTTCTGGACAATCCATCGGTCAGCTCTAAATTAAAGTAGGTGGGGATTAGTTCAAATCAATTTCACTTGATTCAATGGATGCGTTTCTAAAATATAATCAACGAATGCACCTGTAGTCATAGATTTCTATAGTGGTAGTTGGACAAATAAATCCCCATCCATATATCGCAAAAATGAATTCTTGGGGAATCCGGGGACGGGCCCATGGTGCAGTCAAATCATATTCATCAAAGCGTGCAGGAGGCACCAAAGTTCTCAAGCCAAAAAAGTCGTCTCCCTCTTTATGAACCTGAAAACATCAATAGTAAAATCCTTATTTCAAGATGTCAACCCAGTTAAAATTTCAAATTTAGGTGAACTAAGATATGATGAATAAGTGTAAGAGGCAATTTTATGGAATTACCATATCACGTGGCATGTAACGCCAAGTCAAAACATGAGCTTCCAAATAAAACGGCTCCATTCTTCCAAATCGAATACACCTGAGAAGTTCAGGTATATGACGACGTCGTTGTCGCACTTTGTGTTCAACCCAAGACTTAAGGGCATGGAATGCCTGGACCTCGCTCATGTTGAGCCAATCGTTTGTCAGAAATAATTTAAGTTCCTCAAGGCTCAATCCGTAGAATTCTTCTCCTTCAACAACTTCAATGAAATGGCCCAAAGTGTACGTTCGGCAGAAACGATGAAAATCAAAACAAGACATTTGAGCTGTTAGTTGGGTAATTCCAACACAATTCTCGGTGTCAATTCTTTCCTTAATGTATTCGGTGCAAATATTGATAAGTTCAATCATCTGGATTTCATCTGCGAGTTGCAGAATTGTGCACACATTCTCGGGGTTTGGTTCACAAGTTCCCGTATAAGCGAATTGTATAAAAATTTCCAGGCATGATGAATCATAAGTTGTCATATCAAGGACATGATCAGTATGATAGAAAAAGAGTTTTTCAAAGAAGATGCAAGATCTAGCCAGCACAACTCGATGAATGGGATATTCCTGGAATAATTTGCAAACATTATAATGTGAGCAACTTTTACCCTGGATTCATTTTTCGTATTTTACAAATTGGTCAGGCTATTGAATCTAATTTTCCAAACTAAAATTTAAGTTCGAGAACCCAGGCAGGATGGTCCATTCTAATGCAAACATACTGCTACATGCCACTCTCGCTCAGTTCGGTGCAATGTGCTGGACCAGGGTTCATAGTCAGTCCGTCTTGCAGTAGTGGTTGTAGCAGTATGTTTGTATTATTGTGGACTTGAAAAAATCTTAGTTTCGAAAGTTAAACCCAATATCTCGATCCAGATCCCCAATTTACCAAGGTGTCTGTAGAAATCAATTTGCAATCCATGAGTGTTTCTCTACGATAGAACTCAGAAAATTCTGGGGAGAATCCTCGGAATGTTGGGCTTCGAACAGTCGTAATCATTGGCTGATAAAGAGGCATTTGGGTCACATCTCCTGATCCATTCATAATCTGTCTTCGACTTTGACCTCCAATATGTCCTCCACTTGTATCTGGAATCGGTCCTCCACTTAGACCACGAACCTGCCCTCCATTATAAGCTCGAATAGATCCTCGACTTTGACCACGAAACTGTCCACCACTTTGACCTCGAAATTGTCCACCACTTTGATCTCGAAATTGTCCACCACTTTGGCCTCGAAATTGTCCACTACTTTGACCTCGAACTTGCCCTTGATTCCGTCCACGACTTTGGCCTCGAAACTGACCTCGACTTTGACCTCGTCCACGATAATTATTATTTCTATCTTCTTCGGCTCTTGGCTCTCGAATCCTCCAGTTTTCAGAGTCAGAATTTCCCGTATACCAACAGTTTTCAAATTGACCTCGGCGGCCACGCATTGCCATTTTTAGATAAACACTGAGAAATACAGAACCAAACAACTTCAGTTGAGTCAATCAAACAAAGAGTCAATTTTTTCTGCAATGTTAATTAAACCAACCACAATTCCAACCACATCAGAAAACTGGACTTGTTTATATAATAACAACCAAACTACCCCGGAAACAGGATTTGTATAAAATTAAATACTCTTCTCCATAATTAAACGTCCTAAGCAATTCAAGTAAAGATTGACATTATTCCTTACATAGTAATTGTATATAATATCTTCAACAGAAATTATTATAGATATATGCCCCATGCTATTAGTGAGGCTAGCCAATCTGAAAATAGTTGGCATCGAAGCCAAGGTTGGTTGATCCCAATTTTGAGAAGTAGTGACTGGGGCAAGGGGATCGTCAAAACGGGCTATCTACACCAAAACACATTTCGAGTCGAATTGTGATTCTGATTTCATAAATTAATTAAATCAATCTAAATTTAAAACTCAGAATTAAGATTTTTGGTTGGCTCGAGTCAAAGCAGAAATTAGTCGGGTTTATTCAGGTCTTATAGATTTTAGGGTTGAAGTTGCGTAAAATAGAATTAAGAATTATTCTCCTGAAGCTACTTGAAGCAATTAAAACAATATTTCTCGGTAAAATGTAAAGTGATGCAACAAAAGGTCGAGAGACAAAAATTACCTCATGTATGAACTCTAACTTCTGAAGTAAATGGAAAATCTAAAGTTAATTCATGCGCCCATGACCATTCCCCCGGTCAATGTAAACTAATGTATGGAATAGTATAGAACTAACTTAAATAATCAAATTCACAACTCAAGGTCGGTTAGTCGACCTAATTTTCAACTTTAAGTTTCGTCTTAAGTACTACAACTCAGGTTGGTCCATGCTAATACTGGTACATTACATACCATACTCAGTTCGGTTGAGCAGGTTCAATACCAGAGTCAAAAATCAGTCAGTCATACAATGGATGAATTGTATGTGTCTTTGGTTTTTAAGTTTAAAAAGTAAGGTTGAATAGCCGATATATGCATCAGGATTAACATTATCATTGAATTTTAGTGATATATAGGCAGATCCCTTAACATCGGGACTATTAAAGTTACTTTCGCCCATTCTATTCTACCTAGTCTGCATTGAGCATCCCGCTTTATCAGTGCAACATGATACAATACGCGCCCCTAATATATTGGATGATCGTTATAAATCACTTGCACCGAAGCCGATTGTGCTTTGTGCGAAAAATCATCTCTCAATTCATGACCAGATCGCGAGGGATCCTCATTAGTAAAAGGTAGACTTACCTTGGTTGATCAAAATCCCAAAGAGTTGGCACAAGATTAGATGGAAATCTTCGGCTGGAGGAATAATTCTCAAATCGATCCAAACAACACGGTCAAATACAATTCGTCCTCTCTTCCTTTCTGAAGGCTTCTCGTAATTTGTTTTCAGAAGTAGCCAAACTTAAATTAACTTGGAGACGAAAAATCTTGCATTCATTGATTCTCTGTGTGTTAATTAAAAAATTAGCCTCCAAAATGTTGTTTCTTAATCCATGTCAACACGGTAACGACTGTATCCAAGAGAAGTCAGTGTCTAATTTTTTGAGGTGAATTTTACCTTGTGCTTGACATAACCCAATATACCATGCCCATAATTAATAGCATAGCATGATGACCCTATTCCGTACTTAGTGATATATAACGACTTTGGAAATTAATTTATTAGTCGTACAATCTGCTTAGTAGTCCAATTTATTGAATCATTGTCACATTCTTCCAACCTTGAGTCTTGTCGTTTTAAGTTTTGATTTGATCTTAGCACAAATTCATTATTAGGTTTAAATAGTCCAAGTATTTTTGGCAATTAGCATACAAAATGTTTACTGGATATTATTATTGGTATTATTGTGTCCGGTGACAAAAAAGCATTGGATTCTCCACACCATTCGTCAGGAAGGAAACACAGGTGTTTCAGTGTAGACAGGAAGGAACCTGCTGCAGGAGTTGGCTCTATGTTTTTCTCATTTTTGATCGGAAGGGTGGTTTCGGTGATCGTGTTCAGGAAGGCTGTCATGCTAGGTAGCTATTTGGAGACGAAATTGGCCGTTAATGAGTATCCATGTGGCAGGCAGGTGATATAAAAAATACAAGAATGGGTAAACGATCCCTTGGGTGAACTTATTCACTCAGGTGTTGTTTTGTGCACCGACCTCCGATGCTAATGATATCGGTGATAGGATGACAATAAATTTTTAATAAGAAACCAAATGGATTTGAAATGGGAATAATAATAGTAAGTAGTATTGTAGTTTATTGTCGAGTGTAGAATTTTTTGTTGTTACTCGTGTATCCTTTCAGTGTATGGGAAACATGAGGGGGAAATGCCGGGTGTTAGTGAGATATAAAAGAGAAAATTATCCTCCCTTTCACATAACGTACTATTTGCATTCTGGCATAGGTCGCACTCAACACTAATGCCAGTCACTCTTATATGATGATCACTCGTCTTAACTTTTAGTTTATACCTTTCTTTTCTATTCCCCCTACTAGGATTCCTGTCCACAAATTATGGACATTATAAAATGCTATTATCTTTATATTTTTATAAATCACATACCAGACTTAATATTACAAATTGAAATCTCAAGAACATTCGAATATGGATATGGATGTTCACACCAAGACTGGAGTTTTGAGCGTGTTATGTTATCCTCAGCGGTGCCCATAATTGTGAAATACGTTTATTTCTACCGTTGACCTTCTTTGTATTTGCTAAGAAATTATATTACTTATGGATCCATTCACGTCTTTATGACTTCATTCTTCATCAAATTACTGAAATATTAATTTGCTCGTCGCATTGCAGTAAAATTTTGAGCTGTGGTTAAGCTATGGTTGAACTTGACTTGCTACATTTACGTAGATGTGCAAATTGACTGGAACCAAAGACTAATAAGGCGTTCTTGAAGAATCTACCTTTAGTGTACACTACACGTGTATATGGTAGTGTGACAGAGGAATAGTGAAACGATTTGTGGTTGATTTAAGTAATATTATTCAAGTACATAAAGTTAAAGCATGGCAGCCTTGCAAGAAGAAGGTTTAAGGGCACTTGCGACTATAAAAATAAACCATTCTCAAAGGTTGGCAATTTACCTGTACGAGTTAACCTAGTAGTCTAATCAATGTCAAGTCATTCCTTGGATTTGGTATTTTTGTGTGAAATACAAATCGTTGAGTCATTTGATTTTGATACAAACCAACCTTCAGGATTATTCGTACCGGAGTAATTTGTTCATACTGATAGTCATCCCAGGAATCAATGTTTCGTATACCTCACCTTGAATTCTTTCACTCTTTTTGAGGAAACCATTAATCTCTTAAGTTCCAGTGCACTATAGTGGTGGCTTTAGATGTAAGTGAAAATGACAGAGCGAATTTAAATGCAAAAGTTTTTGATAATTAATCCTTTGTTTTCTTCCGACTTGTGGCCAAGTGCTTAGCTCGTGCATCGCGTTCTCTTCCCTTGAGTACAAAGAGAGTACCAGTCGCGTTTGCTTTAATTAACGCTCACGTACTAATCCATTGTTGCCATAAATAAAAGTTTATGAAATAATGCTCTTTCGTTTTTCATAATTATGCAATACTTCGTGGTGGCTTTCCAGTTCATATTACAAAGCCCACTTCATTTTTTTTATTATTTTCTCTATTTTTAATAATTAGTTAAAATTGTTCGTTCCTTATAAATTTGCTAGGCGTTTTATTTACCATGATAAAAATTCAAGTTCCATCTGTTTCGTTTAGCTACCCATGAAGCAACTATTAGAAATCCCTCTTTATATGTAGTGCTGAATAGATATGACGTGCAGGCGCTTCTTGTTCCACCATTTTCATTATTTTGTATGTAAGCGTGTGCCTTATCAGATGGAACGAAAATGTTCTTGATCATATCTGTCTCCTCAAATTTGTTAATGACTGGAATGGGAGTTTTAGATGATGTGGCGAAAGAAGATAAACATGTAAAGTCCATTTGACTCAAGGGTCTATTTCGGTGTTTATTGTTTAGCCGAGTCAGAGTCGTCGGACAAGGTGTGTACGCATAACACGTTGATTACTGTTCACACTCCGTACTCAAACGTAATTTCCGGTCTTCTGATTGACAGCTCTCGAGTGGGAGTGCTAAGCTATTACGCAGAGCCGATTCTCATGGCCAGCCAAAATAGTAATCAATCGTGTATTGCTAAGTTTAATTGAATAATTTTAACTTGATCGATGATTCGATACTAGTGGTATAAAATAAGCACACTAGATCAAATTTTACCCTGTTGACATCTTATCCTTGGCGAGGAATTTGGACTTTAATCTTTAGTGAATCAAAGGTTTCCTTTGAGTCGTACGGCTAATTATATACGTAATTCTACTTATTAAAAAAGTCATAACTCATTTTCAAATTGACAATCATTAGGAATTAATTGCGATGAATTATGAACCAAAATGTTTAGTTTTTTGATAATAATTATTCATAAACGAAGTAAAGAATTCCGTACTTACAAAAATATCTGACTAGTGTGATGAGTATTATTTTATTGACTGACTGACTGTGATTTGCTAGTGTATTTATTATTCAAACACAGTTCGTTAACAGTTAATCCTGAATAAAAAAGCCATAATCTGTCTAGAACAAGTATTTTCTTTTTAATGAAATTTTAAACTAAAATTAGCACTTTACAGGTAGAAACATTAGTTAATACTTTATTTCCTATCAACTAATAGAAGACTTATTGTTCATTCTGTAGAATATTTAGGATTTTATACAACAGAAGTAGTAATTGAATGACTCGTGATAAGGAACAAAAGAAACTGTCAAGTCTTCGGAATCCCTGCTGTTTTATTGTCCAAATATTTTTATTTCGCTCCAAATTCCATTTCATCATAATTGTTCCTATCATAAATCAAGAAATACTAAGTCCGAACGGATTAAAGTACTATTTAGCCACCGAGGTATTTGCCAATTATTAATTTTTTACTCCAGTTACAACTGGGTAGATTGCATAATCAAGGGCTGCTGGAAGGAAATAGTGAGTAGAGTTGTACAAAACCAAAGTCCAGTATAAAAGTAAGGGAGGTCACAGTGAGTGAGTGAAGTGATCAATTTTGACTAGAATTTGAACTGCAGTAGTAGGAATCCAAATAAATTACATTGGAGTTGGGAAGGTTTGTTTGATCGATATACGATTAAGGAGATAATGCTGCGATCACAAAATACATGTATAAGTTGGTTTACAAAAGAGACTAGACTAGACATTCGAACAATTCAAGAATTTTCGACGAGGAAGAGTTTGTTGAAAAAAGGAGAAAAAGAACTAAATGTAGGGCTTGAGCAGAGTAAAAAGAAAAAGACAAAGAATAAACTCCAAATTGTTTCCCTCCCTTGTCATTTCTTATTGTATTTTCGAATGCCATTTATTTTGTTCCAAACAAGGAAAAGTAAAAATCACGGTCATTGAAATACTTGACTAACTACTAGTGAGTTGAAACGACGGGATTCCTTCATTTCTCTAATCTCTTCTCTATTCCATCCACATTTGTAACTATTTATGAACAGTAGAAGAGGTCGCATGGAAGTCACAACACCCTAGCACATTATAGTCCTCATCACTGAATTTCTAAAAAGTCACCCTTTTATTCATTAGAAAAGGGATTTGTAATAAATAGCTAATTGCAAGGCTGATCAACGCATTTGTAAGACGACGGAAGAGTACAAGCAATCCTTGCAACTGATCTGTGACTTTGGTCAGGATTTCTTTACCAAATTCCTACCAATAGACTCTCGCTGAACATAGTTTAAGCAAGCACTTGACTTATAAGATGTATACAATGAGCGTCTTGTAAATCCACAGTTTCAATGTTCAATGTCCTATAACTAACTACTCTCAAATTATTATTACATAGAACAGAAATCTAGTTGAGCGTGAAGGCTATGAGTAAAAATACGGTTTCTTTATCTCACTTTTCTTGGAGGTTGGCTCACGTTGTAGAGGTTATACACTAATTGTTAAATTACAAGGAGAGGGAATCGATCAAAATTTATTTTCATTATTTTAGAACATTAATAAATGAAACGATTAGACTAAATTTATACGAGATCGGACTGCACTATCGGAAGCAAAATGCAGATACTATATTTTGAACGGTCTGAAGGCCAATAACGATTTGCAGCTTGTTTTAGAATTTCCAAAAATAATACGAATTTATTTATGTTTACTACATGGTTATATTTTCCACATGATTTCATTTTTACAACTTTCTAATACGAAATTTAAAGGGCGATCTAAAATCAGGTTTAGAGGATATTTAAATCTGTTAAATCGAAGAACATGTAGTCATGGATTTTGGATGACAGGTCACACACCGCTTGCTGAGAATATCTGAAGGGGAAAGTGAGGTACCGAAAAAGGAAAGGGCTACGCAAAGTCATGTCAATGTTTGACGTGAATGCAAAAGTCATTTTTTTAGTTGAAAAATGTCATTAAGAGAGAACATGTGTGAAGAATCGACTGCATCGATGGGGGTGTGGGGGTAAATAGCGGTTTAATGGTAACGAATTCACTCAAGAGTGTAACTGACCCATTTGCTATCAGTGCAGAGTAGTTGGGAGTAAAAACGCATTCACATTGGAGTATGGTGGCTGCATTTTCAGCATCAGGTAACACTGATCACTTATAACCGGAGAAGGCAAGTAGTTCAGCCGAGTCACTAGCATCACAATACATTACTACCAAGGTCCTAACTATATATTTCTAACACTATTTGAACATTTCAACAAATTATTGACTCAAATTTTGTGCATCGACTACCGTTTGCCAAAGTTTACTTTTCAAAAATTCTTCTTGTTCGGAAGACATTTATCTTATAGTGTGTTTCGGACAACAGGGGCAAAAGTGTCTCAAGTTGTTGACAAACCTTATGTCCCATAATGTTATCTGGGACTGGTGAGGTTTTTAAAAACTGAGTTCTTCTTATTAAGTTCTTAAGTGTTCAACAACACATGTGCTTGTGCATAGATTCGTGGACAATTTTTGTTTCTTCTACTCAGCTGTTTATTTTTCAATAACATGGATCACACATTTCCTTACAAAGACTACCCTCTTCAATCCAATTCAAATAGTCATTTACACCAGCAACATCAGTTAGGCATTCAACAACATCTTCAGCATCAGCTCAGCTCCAAACCCGTCTCAGGTTAGCAAAGAAATCTATTCAATTTTTCCCAACATTATTTTATTTCCAAGTCATATAGTTGAATACAAAATCACACCATTATAATTTGGAAACTTCAAAGAAAAATATTTCTGATTTCAATTTTTGGGTATTATTTCAGATTTCTATACGTAAGTAAATGAACCCATCATGCATTTCAAGAATCTTGCAAAATATTTGAAGCATTAAGAGCGGTTATTTTCGTAGTACCGCGTGATTATTGGTACAAACAAAGGGAGTAGTTTAAATATAGTTTTTGACAGACAGATTCGAGTATTGGTATAAGGAACAAAGTTTTTGGCTCAACTGTTAAAATTAAGTAATCCACAGACAGCAGGACGGACTCTGCCTACATTTTACGTTGTTTTTAGTGTAGAATCCTGAGGGCTCGTGGCGGGGCTGACTGAGAGATTGTATCTGTGAGATAATTGTACCTTCCGTGGGAAATAGTAATTGCTTCCAAATTGCATAAATATGTAGCATTTTTATGACAAGGAAATAAAGTGAAATTTAAGTGTTTCGCTGCACACACATAAACTCAACACTTCCAAGAGCGTTATGCTCAGGAGGGAATGATTTATCTAAGTCTTGACTCAACTTACGATTGAGGGTTTCTTCCTTCTCAGTAGGAAGGGTTAGAACACCATGATTATTATTTTTGTATTGTTTTAATGCGGAGTGCGTAGATTGCTGTTGTGTATTCAACTCGACACTTGTATTCAGCTCACTGAACATGTGTGCAATATGCGTATGTCATTATAAAATGTACAAATGGTAGAACAACGCCATAAAGAGAACAAAACTATTCTACAAAACTTTCTTTTCATGTAGTTATATGATAAAATTAATCACTTGCGAATGTATCCATAATTATTTAATTTCATTAAAATTATCCACAAAGTAAGATGACTTTGGCTAGTCCGCAAAGTAGAATAGATCAGAAACAAGAAAACTGTCGTCTTGGGTGTTCAAACTATTCATGATTATATATTTAAGATAATTTTGTTCCGATTCTTACCATCCAACGGACTTGGCAAAGCGGTTCCAGTCATGAAATGAAAGTCCAGGATTTGTTGTTAGTAGAATCGAGTGTGACTATATCCCTTACCCCTTTAGTAGGAAAGGGCTGTGTTCTTTGTAATTAGAGGAAACACCGTCCAGGGAAATTTGCATGAGGAAAATTGCACAAAGTATAAAAGGGTTGCGTGTTTGCATGTTGTTCCCATCTTTTTCGGGCATGACTTCTCCAGCCTAGCTCAGAATGTTTGATTCAATCAGCTCAAATCAAACATTTTACACTAAACTTTCAATGTTTCGTTTCTCCTTCACCCGAAATCTGTGCAAGTGGAAAAGCTAACAACAGCCGGGTATAACATAACCTTCTCAGCCCAATGAATTGGATAATATGCATCTCAATCTGACCTCATAATTTTTACAACAATAAACGGATCTTGAATTGGCCGTTCTTCTTAAAGTGTAGTATATTTTTTAAGACTTGTTAGTGTTTCAAATTAATTTAGCAGATTAGCATAATAATAGGAATGGCCAT
>WJEZ01000587.1:0-25643 GCA_009869925.1 Thalassaphorura encarpata
TAACTCGAGTACCTAAGCTCTAGTTGGGACTTATCAGGGCCGTAGCGTCGGTGAAATTAGGTGAAACTAAATTTCAGGGCGCAGGGCAAAGTGGGGCGCCGTTCGGGATGAGCAAGCACTAGATATAAACGCACTTTAGCGGAAAATGTCTCTGTTTTTGTCAAGACCTCTTGGTTTTGTTTATTTTTCGGTTATACTTACAAAATTTGAACGGAGCGGCGCTATGAATTCGTTATACTGTTACATTGCTGTTTCGGTCAATTCACCGGTGCTCTGACCTCGATGATAGATTATATGTATATATTTAGACAAAAATAACAAAATCCGCACCAAGAATTTTGGCACTGTGAAGGTTTCTTGGGGATCCAAGAGTTATGACTAGTAAATATCATGGACCAAGCAAACTTGTAAATTCGAAAGCGCAGAAGTAATTTTATAACTTTTTATTAGCGAGCAAAGCATACAATGCTAGCACAGCTATTGCAGCCGTGGAGTCTTATCTGTGCGCGCTCTACAGGTCGCAATTCTTGACCAAATCGTTAAACTTCTTGGATTTATGTGTTTCAACTCTTGACTCCCCTTGTGTGCTTAGGGCGACCTGGTAGAGGGGATCCGGCTCCTAGCTATATAAACCGAATCAAGTGGAAACGCATTTAAACTAAATGTAGTCAAAGCGACCATGTTTCTGAGGAAGCAAAAAACAAACACGTTTCACAGGTAATAGTCAAAAATGGTGCTGCTTAGTTTTGGGTTGTAAACGCAAATCCTCCCAGAGTTCTTAACCGATTTCGAAAAACTCTACGTCAATCTATAGATCTTTGCCTCCAGATGTGCACCCCTTCCTTGATTTTTTGAATTTTTGTTTTCGAAAGTTGCTAAGAAAATAAAAATGCTGCCAAATATCCTTTCTGCGCTTCAAAATCGGTCCACTGCATTACAGTGGTAAGGAAATGGCAGTCGTTTAATATACTGAAAGCCGCGCTTCCGTATTCTTTTAAATCTAGTGAACCATACTCTTGGTCTCTTGGTCGAGGCTAGATCTGTTGCCTAAAATAGTTTTTGAAAATCGATTAATAACCCCCTCAGATGCATGGTTGCTTTGACTATATTCCTTTCAAAACCGCTTGCATTTGATTCGGTTTATATAGCTACGCGCCCGATCCAGTGTATCTAGCGAGTCGCGGAAAGCGCTAAATCTCCTCCAAGCGAACTAATTGCTGAAACGCTCAAATGCGAGGAGATTTTCGCTTTGTGCAAGTATTACGACATGTAGGCTGCAAACAGAAACAGACGGACAGGTATGAAGAACGCATTAGGTGGTCAGCCAGCTAATAAGTAGTAAATTCTGCTGCGGAGTGCAGGTGGGGGCGCTAAATTTAATAAGTTTTCAGGGCGCACTTCACCCTAGCTACGGCACTGGGACTTATATCTGCTGTTGCTTTGTTTCCAATTTAATTTCCAGTATCCAGTTGTGAGCAGAACAAGCATGAAATTCAGAAACAAAATAACCATTTATTAGAATTGGAACCAATATAGTACTATATTTACATCGAGAGAATTCCCTGAATAATTTAGCAAATTAGTAAGCCTAGTAGTAGTACTTCCCAGTATCCCAGCATGTTGAGCACTTGATGAAGGAATGTATGTTTTTCAATATATTACAGCGCCCGGTTAAGTAATCGATTATGATAGAGTTCCAATGCTCGTGCCATAGATACGTCAAACCTCCATTGCTCCTGCTCCACCCCTTATTAATTAAAACTGGCCTTAATGAGAATAATTTTTGTAATCAATTAAGGGCCTTTTTCCATTTTCAGAACATCACTTGGCCAAAGCGATTGGTTTGTCAGAAAGTCAATTTTATCTAGTGCTTAATGATCGTGGTCGACTTCAGGGTCCCTGTCCCTTGGTCCTCGGGCCCTGAGATTTCGGCTCACCTAAACTCATTGTTGAGACTGCACTGACTGGAATTAAAACAAACTAGTTATATAATTCTTAAAGATATTATAAAATGAATGTACATGTCCTTCTCCATGTACATCTCGTACCCCCCAAGGGGTAGCTATCCAAGCTAGGGCTATTGCGCATGCGTAGTTTGTCATTGAGCATGTGTTAAATTTGTGGTTATGAAAGGAGGGAGGGCATTGAGTTTGGTTTAAGCTGCTGCCTGCAAGCTGCTGTTGGCTGAAGAGGTGGATTTTCTCGTGTTTTTGGTTCAGTTGTATTTGTGAGGGACGCGTGGAATGATGTGTCCGTGTGTTCCCCAACAAAAGTCCCGTTCTTCTTTTTCCCCATCATCCTCATCTCTACTTCTGCTACACATTCCATTCACCGCATCCTTCACAATCACCTACGAAGAAGAATAAAATATACAAAAACAAATATTATTTTTCATTTAGTTTTTAAATTTTAAGTACACGTACACACACGGCAGCACATGTGTCCATCATCAATCCCAAATCTTGGACGTCCGGGCCCGTCGTCGTCGTCCTATCCCTATTATTATTGTCCATCGTCTTAAGTCTTAACAAGTCGTGGAGGATTTGGTGATGTTGCTCCAGGCAATTCCACTCTCATTCACTCTCCTCCTACTCCTCTCCGTTGCAGCCTTCTACACCCACACTGCCAGAGCCCTTGACCTAGACCTAGACCAAGACCTTCAAAATCTTAATAATAATTATTTAATTCAAGAAGAAGAGGATTTGGACAATCCTGATAAAGATCAAGATCCTACACATTATTCACATCAATGGGCAGTACATATACCAGGGGGTAAACATAGGGCAGATGTAGTTGCAGCAAGACATGGTTTTCAAAACACCGGACAGGTATGTATTTATAATTTTTACTAACTAAAGCAAGGCAATCGCAAATTAAATAGTAGTTAGGAAGTTAAATATGTAATTTAAGTATAAAAAGATTCATTGACATCGTTCGTCCAATGTTCCGGTCAAAACTTTTGTTGACCTTTTCTTTAACGATTGATGTCATTTCCATTCCATTCCTTTAAATATCTAATCTCAATTATTTCCATTCGTGTCGTGTTCGTGGTAGTTAAATGTTATTAATTATTCATTCGAATTTGAGCGGTTCAAAATAAAATAGATAGGATGTGGATTCACATCGGATTTTTAGATTTATTCTGTAGCTGCTTAATTATAAGGTAAATGTATTAAAGTTCTAGTATTGCCGACCTTTGCTATTTGGTCGAATCTACACTGCACGTGTCAAATTTTTGGATTTTTATCCAAACGAATAATGAAATACTAAGGGCGTAGTATACACAAGTAGAATTTGACATGGGTCTCAAAGTCGATGTCGATTTCTCTGTACTTCTTGTCGTCCGTCCGTCCGTGTCGTTCATTTCCCGGACGCACGACTAACTTGAGCTTAACTTGCTTGAGGTTTTTGATATTAATTTACTGCACTCGCCTGAAGTTTATGACTTGGACTTCATTCCGGTGTTTAGTTAATGTAGTTGGACATTAGTGTGCAAAGCATTACATTTACAATCTACATTTGGGCTTTAGGCATTAGGCTCAAAAACTTATCTCATCCGGCTTGACTCTCATGGTCTCATATCAAAATAGTTCCTGGCAAGTTAGCCAGTAGTAGCTACCGCACTGGTTAAATGTATAAAAATGTAATGTTCAAAAATTTTTATTCTCACTGATCAAACTGTATTTCTTATTCTAAGCCAAACTCCAGGTGAGACTTGCTATACGGATTGACTCAAGATGCAAGCAAGAATGAAAATGAATGCATAGACAGATCTAATATTGGTTTTTTCCCTTGATATCTTAAGGTCAATGGTCATTTCATTTGTATGAAACGAATGAGCACGAGCAGCTAGCAACATCATCTGTTTTATGATGATTCAGTTCAGCCAGTATGATGACTGACAAATACGTATAGTCAGTCGTATAGATAGATTTGAAGGATTTCCTAGGGCGTGGATCATTTGATTGAGTTCAAAGTGACTTCATTTAATTCAGCTTGATCAGTCAGACCATGTGCTTAGGACAGGAATATTGACAGGTGACATTAAAAATTAAAAAAGTTGCAAAGAGTAATTCAATTTCATCAGCAATAATTTATCTGACAAAATTCTTCCATTTTTGCCCATCTTTAGTATCTACGTACGAATGTGTAAAAAAATGTTCCGCTTGCGTGCATTTAATGTGCCATGGCAGACATTTTAGCTAGACTTTTATCTTCCCATCCTATAAAAACTCGACCTTGTATTATGGGCGAACATAAGACAAGATTTTTGACTTGCCTGACGACCAGTCTATTCTACGTCACCTTGACTGGACCATTTTGACTTTCCTTTGCATGCATTTGTTAAACTGAACTTACCTAATGTGAAATGAAGTGTGTGACGAGGACACGGATATGATGGTGCCTTAAAAAATTCTATCATGCAACTTTCAATAATTGTTTAAATTATTCATTCAGTAAGTACTACGTGCTTGGTTTGCTATTTGATATTGCCATTGCCCCATTGATTCATTATTCATGGTCAAGTGCACAAGCAGAGCAATCAAAATTATATGCATGGCGACACATTACTAGTAAAATGTAGTGCGATGTGCTGAAACTAAATACATTAACATTACGAGAAATAAATGCTGACTCAGATCCAAGTTGCAATTTAAGAATTGCGTGGCGTGCTATGGTGCTATGCAATATGCAATTTTAACTTTCCATTGTTTATTTCTTGGCCTGCCCGATGGTTATGAAGTTATGATTACATAGTACGACTAAAACTGTGTACCTTTTTCTTTACCTATCTGGTTTGAGTTGGACTTGATGTGTAGTAGTCCGATATTACTAGACTGTGTCGATGTCGAATGCATGGCTATGCATTAGTGCTAGTTAATTATTGTTTGTCCCATCTCGTCTAGGAATTGAGGAACTAAATTGGCAGTGGTTGGTTTGGTCAGATGTGCGATAAGGATAAGCTAAACAAAACGAAGCGAGATTGAGATTTGCAATGCAATTTTAGGAAGCTTAAAATTAGGTAGCTAGGTCTTGATATCCTGGCGCTAGCTGCTGCGGCTGGGCAGTCAGGAAGCATGACTTCAAACTATTGATGAAAGTGAAAAAGAAAAAAAGTAGGCGCTTGGCTCAGACAAGTGACGACAAATCGTGATTTTATAATTTTCATGAATCTTCGACTTGGATGAGTGATGGATGATGAGGGATGAGAGTTTCATACTCATGAATCACGATGGATGTGTTGTAATATTGTAAAGTTTTGACACTTTTAGTAGTGATGAGCAAGCTTGAGTTTCAATTGAGAATTCAAGTGGATTTACAAAGGACATGCGGTGCTGGATTGGATGAAAGTAAAGCATAGGCACGTTTTCAAATTTAGCACTTGAATTTAGGTGATGAATTACATAGTATAGTAATTTAATTTTTCTAATGTGGAGGAGGAGGAATGAGGTGTCAATAATTACTTCAACTCAATTGAGTTTCAAGCCTACATTCATTTTTTAAGGTTCGGCTTCAATTTTCAAGTATTTTGTTAGCTTTACATGCAATTTGCACACTGTATCTAGTAATTGTTGACCAGATAATAAATTTTCTGTTGCATTTTGTATTTCCTCTCTTCGAACATGGAACCTATTGCACTATTGGTTGTTCGTTTCATCCCCTGCACCGCAAATTATTATTTTTCCAATCCTGAGTAAATATTTATCGATTTTGCAAATTTGCAAAAAGTGAAGATCCGGTGTCTCACGTCTCACCTACATTACAAACACTACGGATACGTACTAATTTTTTGTAGAATTTTGGATGCGTTGGCATTTCTCGTTTGTATGATATGCTCGGAGCTGTTTTCCTTCTCATCAGCAGAAATATGTTAAAGTTTGCACTTTTCGATGTATGGGGCTGGGTTTTTGTTATCCTTGTCTTGTTGATTGTTTTCGTTTTAAAATTTGCAAGTAATTTGCAAATATTGAATTTGCAGTTTGAGTGTGAGTGACTGATTGTGCATAATATTGGCTTCGTTACTCCCCCTAATGGGTTGATAACATGAATGAGTTGTCAACAACGCAGTTTAAGGAAATAGCTTACTAGTGCGTTATGATTATCACAAAAACTTTGAATTTTATCTCAGTTTGATTTGATTTGTCCACGATCATAATTTCTAATGACTTCCGTTCGTAGTTACTTCCGTTCCATAAATGTCATCATTAGTCAGTTAGTTTCATTAAGGTTTTACTATTTTACTTGTGAATACGAAGGAAGTGGCGATGATCACGACGGGGGGCATAAAAAGTAAAATTATACAAAATTATGTACTTTTCCGTTGGATCACAGCACAGCTGTAGACTGTCATGAGTAAATGCCCGGCTGTGAGCTCAACGTCCAAGGACACTAACTACTAACTGGTGTTTGTTACGCCGCTTGTCCCTCTATTGTTCACTACACTACATTATCATCTTATTATGCAAATTTATTAGAATGCTTATTTGCAGAAATCATTTGAGTTGGCCCATCTAGATGCGTGGCGTCAAGAGATGATAAGATAGGATGGAACCGGATGGCAATGGCACTTTAATTCTAATCCTCTACTAATGACTAAGACTAGGCAAAATGAAGGGAAAGCAAACTGCGAACAAACATAATGGCTAATCGGGAGTTTCATAAAGGATTAGTGCTAGCTAAGTCTATTTAAATGTGATGAGGGAGAATGGAACTTTAGTCTTCTCTGGGTAAATTGGAAATTAAATATGCATTTGCTGAATTGGGTTGATAACATTAGAATGAAACTTCAGCAAGTCTGTGTCATTATGGAGCTCAGCTCAGCTGATGTTATTTTATCGCATTCCACAGGAGTGACTCTGCTCTTGAGTAATCTTTGAGATTATTGGCGCATTCCACTTTTTGTTTGAGTTTAATACGAAGAATCCAATTCCGAAGTTCATTATTCACTTCTGTGACTCATTAGTCATTAGGGTTGCTGTTAGTAGGCATGAGTTGATATTTGGAGTAATGATCAATGGTCATTTATTGGTTAGCCATTTCCCCTT
Organism: Thalassaphorura encarpata; assembly: GCA_009869925.1. Lineage (NCBI taxonomy): Eukaryota > Metazoa > Arthropoda > Collembola > Poduromorpha > Onychiuridae > Thalassaphorura > Thalassaphorura encarpata. The sequence goes on from WJEZ01000587.1 coordinate 7,047, forward strand.
CCTTAATTTTAGGGTTAGACTTATCATGTAAGTTTCCAATGGAATTTATAAAAATGTGCAAGAGTGATAAGCAATGACAGAAGTTTATCTATGTGAATTCATGCACTTTGCATTTTCACCAAACCTGTCATAAAAGTTTTGTTTGAACTCGGGTGCGAAGTACTTTGGGCCTTCACATCTTCCTGTTTAATTGACTTTTTCACACCTAAATGTCTGGCTGGTCTGGTCTGGACGAGATAAGCGAGCAAATTTTGAAGAATTGTAAGCAAGACTTCATAGAATTTATTTTACTCGCACAGAGGAGGAGACAAAGTTAAAAATTAGTTGAACGGAACCCTACCGTGTAAATTGTAAATATAAATGGGTAGTAGTCTTTTTTACTTACTGACTTTTTTTTAAATAAATATTTACATGAAAGTGTGGTGAAGTATTCGGCACCTTTGAACATGAGCTTCATACACTAATACTAGCAGCTAGCTACAAAGTGCGAAGTGTTATATTTCCTCTTTACGGTAGAAGCTTAGGGCAATATTTCATTCTTTGACTCTTTTGCTTTGCTGTGTACTTTTAGTGCTAGTGCTAAGCTCAAGCTATGAGCTAAAAGTTTCACGGTTCGGTTGGAACGGTGTGCAATGTGCAATATGCGAGAACAGGACACCGAACTCGTCTCAGTCGTCAATGTAATGTAATGTTAGATTTTTGGTTTTCAAGTTGGAAGAAGTGAAATGATTCCTCTTCTCTCTGATCCTCTTTGTTCATTCATCCATAAAATTTGTAGGAAAAACAATTCTTTAGTTATAGTATCGTACAGTACGACGATACGGTATGGTTTAGTTTTGTAGTTGTAGTTCATATGTGAAGGAATCGAATCGGATGGAGGTCTGGCGCAAGATGTTACTTTTGTTGCTATTACTGGTTGGTCTGATGTTGAGCTTCTCTACTCTGCTTGTATTTGACTTTTGTTTCTCCATATTGGTTTCTCTGTCTGAGGGATTTTCTGATGCGTGATTTTGAGCATTTGGTCCAAAATTGAATTTGGGAAAAGAAATTGACTAGCTGTCTAGTGACTGGCTGGTTGTTGCGATTTCAACCCAAAGCTTTATTCTGACTCATGACATGGATGGAATAGAATATCGAATTTAGGTAGTCAGTATGATTCCTAGAGTTATGTCTGTATGCCTTTGGGCCGGGCCTGAGCTGACTGGCCCTAGAATTGCGGTTCTAGTTTAGTTGACAATTTCTTTGAATGGGTGGTGGTTGAACCATATGATGAAATACAGTTATACATTTTAGGATGCCCGGGAGCAGGGCTCAGTTCAGTAGTTGTCACGATGGTGAATATCTCATCTGTCAACTACTTTTTATATAGCCATGAGCAGGGCTAGGGAATTTTGGAAGGAAGTGCGGGCTGGGAATAGCTCGATTTCTCCTAGGCCAGCCAAAATCACACGGAAGACCTAGGGCTAAAAAAGATAAGGGTTGCATTGCATTGTAATTTTGTAGGAGGAAAGTTTTATCTGAGTGAGTGAGGTTGAAAAAAGGGAGATTTAACGTCTATTTAAGATACTATTTAAGGATTCTAATCTCGTATCTTGCTAGAGCTTAGACCGAGATTAATTTGTTTGAACTTTTTTTAGTAAAACATTTCCTTTCCTTTGGAGCTGCTGCTGCTGCGTGGGGCTCTCCAGGGATTTGGTTCAAGAAAGCTTTGTAGTTAAAGCAAAGCAAAGTAAAGCAGAGGAACAGGCACAAACATTTCCCTTCCCATATATTTTCCAATTTAGAGTTTACTCTATACCCTGTATTGCCCTGCACGTCTTTTTAAGTCTGGTTAAGAAAGTTGAATCGAGTTGCCAGTTGCCATTGCCATCCTAAGCTGAGTAATGAAAGAAGCCAAGCCAAGCAAGGCAAAATTGGAATGAGAAAGATCAATGTATTGTAAAGTTGACTAAGCGTGACTTGACTTTGGCATTTGGCTAAACCACCCTTGCCTGTCGTTACCATCTTGACTTTTGGCTGGACGGACTGGATCAACTGCACGACTTGTCTTGACTTTCACCTCCATACCCGACACAGGCATAGCCATTCCTGTTTTAAAGCTAGACTTGGCTTTCACTTCATGTTTATTTTGCACTTTGAGTTGAAGTTGGGCTATGGCATGGGCCAAGGGCCAGGCAAAGGCAATTGCAAATAATCTTGAAAGGAAAGGAACGAACGAGGCGGACAAACAAATGTTTGGCTGGCTCAGCCTGGAAAGTAAACGATTTGATGGACGGTTGAGTGTGCATGCCATGTGCCGTTTCAAATTCCAGTATTTCTTCCCATTGACCTCAAGCACGCGGGTTAAACCTTAAGTAGGCTAGGAGTCAGTCCGGAGCTGTGGAACATTTGGTTTAACTTTCTTCGGTGGACCTCCAGCTGAAATTGTTGCCCGACGTGACGTGCGGTGCGAGTTTTCGAGTAGTTGGCAATTTGGCAAGCTAGTGGTAATGTAATGCTTACCAGCTTACCCAAGGCTTTGAGATTGCAACATCCTGTCTACGTCAGTCTAGTTTATAAATTTATGGCAATAAGATTTTGATCTGCCTGGCCTGGCCTGGGCTGGGCCGGATCTTGAGACAGACAAGAAGTGGAAGTCGAAAGGAAGTAGAAGTAGATAGGATAAGAACTAAGACGATAAGTTGGATAATCTTTCCGCTCTTGGAATAGAAGGATGGGTTGAGGCTCAAATAAATTTGTAATTAGTCTGCCAGATCTGTTTGGTTTGGCTTGGCCGAGTGAGCAGGCAGGCAGGGCTCTTTGAATGTAGATTGTTGATAGCTAGCTGAGTTCCTTTCCGGGGATTATTTTCCTTCCTTGATTCCTCCGGGAAATTGAAAATGGAATGGGTTTGGCTTGGCTGGCACTGCTAGTGCTACCAGGAAGGAATGGAGGAAGTGGCTCAATTTTCATTCCTACGTGAAATGGAGAATCACATATCAAAGCAAGCAAACAACAAATAAGGAAATGCTGGCAGAGGTGTTGATGGAATTTGGGGAATGAAATATACGAATTAGAAGGAAGGCACTATTTTCTTCGTTAATGTCTAATGGTCCTACAATTATCTTGGGAAACATCAGCCTTGTCAGCCTGGACGAAGGAAATGGGAATAAAAATGCGGTGCTGTGGAGAAAGTCTTAGAGAGAAAGTTTAGCAAAGTGGTACGAGTACAGCTGAGAATAGTCGGTTTTTTATGGTACGTAAATTGCATTAATTTCCCCTACGACTGTTCAATCAGTTTGGCCTGAATTTTGCATCCTTATTGCTGCATGCATGATGGCACTCAGATTGGCGTGTGTGCGTAACATAAGCCATCTTTATACACACACGATTTCATTGAGAGGAAGTTAATTAATTAGTTTAGCAATAAGAGTTTAATTCGTTTAGTTTAATGGGCATTCTTCCTCACTTGAAATTCAGATTTATGACTGTCTGTGTGTGTATGGTACTTACGGACTAAATTCATGGTGAATTACTTATTTAATTTGAGGAATTTACTCTCTCCTGCACTGCAGCCTAGCGTGACGCATTAGACATTTGTCACTCTAGTCCTGAAAATTGCTTTGTTTTTCAATTCCATTTCTCTCTCCCAGCCGCCAGCCAGCCCTGAGTTCATTTTCATTAAAGTAAATCCAAAGTTGTTATTGCCTCCGCCTTGTCAAATAAATAAAAGCTTCCCTTCACTCACTAATGTTGTTTACTGGAAGGAAGGGAGAAAATGGACAAGATGGTGCAAAGAGCTCTATTCACCTAAACCCATGCATCCTACGTAAACTTAGTTTTACGACTGGAAGAATCGTTAAAATGTTTTTGGTTTTTGGAGAGGTGTAGAATTAGAGAGCCCGAAAGTGCTGTCTCACTTTAATAGGCACCTTGTGAATAGTTAAATTTTTGTCTGCTCTGCAGGTGCAGATTCAGATACAGAAGCAGGTAGAATTAACCTTAGAATAGAAGAATAGAATAAATACTGCATGTAGAACTTGGGACATGGGACTTTCAACTCATCCTCATTCTGTTAATGAGTTCATGGACCTTATTTGTAAAAATTGTAGTGGTAGAGCATTGCATTACATTAAATAAATACAGAAACGGAATAATAGGAAGGATGCTCATGGCCAGGCCACAAAGGATGAATTAAGGAGAGAAGATGAGTCGACTCTTGCAGAGGAAGTTGGCGATTTAGCTTGGTTGCTTGATTTGACTGCCTACCTGAGGCTTTGTTTTTGCATTCATCTGTCTAGCGTGGCATATCCTGACTGTATTTCCATTGTAAATTGTAATTGTATTTATGGAAAGCAGGAAAACTAAATGCTTCTGGCTGAGCTGCCTAATGCAAAGTGAAGTTTAATGATTTTGACGTATAAATGCCAAAACAAAAAGTGGCCCAGATAGAATGAACGCTTGCATTGTGTGTGTGCGTGCGTTGTCAGTGGTAGACGTGAGGAGAGGCACGACAGTTCTCATCACTTCACAAAATTTACGAGCTGAGCTGAGTGCATTATTGCCACTGCACTTCACTTTCACCTAAATTATTGCAAATGATTTTTTAATTTGGTTGTAGGGGGAGGAAATTTTTTTTGTTGAAGAATTACAGTTACGCGAAAGAAGGACATAGAATACGTGCGGTTCACTTTTGCATAAATTATGTTAATAGAGTTTCACGTTTTTTTAGGCCTTCCTAAGCTTTTTTGATATAAATTTCAACGACTGAAGCTATGAAGTAGGCTTGATTTAATTCTATTTGGTTGTGCTTATCATTTTGATACTAGTAAAGAAATGGCAGGCAAAGAAGAGGAAAGTTCTTTGAAATTATGAAAGTTATTTGGAACTGTCTTGCTTTTCATGTTCTAGTTCTTCCTGTCTTATTTTGTCGTCGTCGTTTCTTATTAAGCCTTTTTTGTATCTGTATCGTGTATTTATAAAAGATGTGCTTCTGCTATGCTCTCCTCTCCTTTGACCTGAATTTAACGCTGACTGTCAAATAAAGTGTGATATGAAGTGAAAAGCTATGTGAAAGTGAATTTGGAGCTGGAAGAAGGATCCAGTAGTTAATATTAATGAACTTCAAAGTTCATTTCAATGTTTGACTTGACTAGTCCTAAACTAGATTCAAGACTAGGCCCTGGTTCTTCCTTTCAAGTCGAAAGAAGAGTTCAAGTAGGATTCACTTTCTTCTGCACCAGAAAAAGACTTCAGACAAAGTTAAAGTTGGACATTTGGTTTGGTCCTTGGCGCTGGAATGAATGAGTAGAAAGTTTTAATTTAATTTCAGACGTACATTATGTCATTAGATTAGAGTCATTAGAAGTACTTAACAGTACTTGTCTTCTCGACTGACTTCACTTTACGTTCACATTGAAAACCGAGGAGTATAGGTATGCGTCTTAATTAATTGGAAGCAAAATTCTAATTTTCATCAAATCATCCACTGATTTGGAATACATTTTTAGTAAAACTGTCAATATTCACTATTAGTTCAATTTGTGTATGCTTTTTTCATTTTTATTTGTGAAAGCACTCCAGCTGAATTTTCATGTACTTTTATCGCAAAGAACTCTCTACGTTAGTATAAGAAAAACAGTCAGAATGTGAAAACGTGATACCATCGTGAATTCAAGCAAAGTCTAAACTTTCGGCGTAATTGAAGAGTTTAATAATTTTTTCCTCATTTATTAGCGAAAACTTATTAGTTTGAAGTTTGAATGTACATTGTATGTACATATGGAGAAATTAAGGTTGAGTGAACTCATTCTGATTAAAAGTCGATTCGATTCCAATTCAGTCGAAAATGAGAATGAAGAAATCGGCAGGGGAGAAAAGAAAAGAAATCTGAAGGAGTAAGTGTATTGGAGTTGGAGAAGAAGTAAAAGTATAAGCTATACGAGCTGATAGCTTTTTCCTTGTAAGAGGAAAATAATGAGAGAAAGGAGCTTCAAGATGAAATTCTTTTTTGTTGAGTTGGATTGGATGGAAAAGTAAAGCGTCTTGTGCTCTCGAAATGAGAATGGATAGGTAGCAGTAGCAGTAGCAGTAATAGGAGTAGAAGTAAAAGTATAAGCTATACGAGCTGATAGCTTTTTCCTTGTAAGAGGAAAATAATGAGAGAAAGGGGCTTCAAGTTGAAATTCTTTTTTGTTGAGTTGGATTGGATGGAAAAAGTAAAGCGTCTTGTGCTCTCGAAATGAAAATGGATAGGTAGCAGTAGCAGTAGCAGTAATAGGTAAGTAATTTCTATTGGAAACCTGAAATTCTGAAATTCCAAGGAAAAGCTCAAGTACAGAAAATCGTGGAAAGCAGAGAAGGGGAAAGAAAAGTTCGTCGTTGCTTTGTCCTTATAATACGAACGAGTAAAGTGACTTTCTCCAAGATTATTTTCTCGGTTCTTTTGTTCTTTTTCCTGCATTTTGCATATATGGACGGAGAAGTCAGGGTTTGTATTGTGTATTGTATTCTGAAACTGGCATGTGCCGAACCGAGTGCGTTTGTTAAATCCAAGGCTATTGGACGGCTCATGATATCTGATATAAGCATCAGCTATTACTCTCGGACACGGTTTTGCGATTTGTCTCCATCTCATATTTATATTCTCGTAGACATTTTTTGACCTGAATTTTGTGAGAATTCTGGATTCATGACTAATGGTCCATCCGAATTTCATGAATATTTAATATACAAATGGAAGAATTTTTCTAATCTCTAGTTTCCAGCAGGTAGAAGGGCAAATGGTTTCTTCCATATTTTATGTCCAGGCTGGACCAGATGAAAAATTCTCACGAGTTTCTTGAATACTGCTGATGGTGGTTGGTATTTTTTCATTATGGATGTAGAACGGCGTGAGGACAAAACAGAAAACATGAACATGATGTTGCTGGTAGTTTACGACGACGACGAGGAGAAGAGTCTTCTACTAGATCAGTCACTTGTCATTGTCGCCTGTCTCCTGCCACCAGTCTGTTTCCTCTACTTCCTAAAGTTTCTCATTTCTCTCTCGAATACATCGATTTTCTCACTTTATTTTCTGTCCCCTTGTTGCCACCAGGAACTTGAGTGGCATGTAGGCACGGCAATGGCACGTTTTGCTTCGTTGCGTGCCGTATGGATGTGTAGGACTAGAATCAGAAGAGCAGACCAGACCAGCCGATCAACCAAAAGTCCGGGTGCCATGATTGAATGCCCGGGATCTAGGACTTCTCGTTGTCTTCCTTGCACGGTGGTTGTCGCGTTGTCGTTGAGGATGGTATGCGAAATGTGACGACTTGGGAGGGCGAAAAGATAAGGGAAGAATAGTGGATGGTGATTGATGATGGAGATTAGGTTAGGTGCATTGGGAGATGTAGCAGGCAAGGCAGGTTTGCAGAGACAAATTGTACCAATCTTTTCGTTAAGGTTGAGTGAATAAGGGATGTGAGGAATGATTGGAGGTTTGACGACGATTTGAGGCTGGGGCTGAGATGAGGACAAGAATCATACGATTTATTGGCTCATGGGTTGAGGAAATTGATAAAGCGATAGTGTTAGTGTTGTGTTGTGGGTGGCTTCGATATAGCCAAAACCAAAACTTGTTAGCTGGGAGGTCAGGGAGGTCGCACTCAGGTGGGAAGGCATTATTCTCTTCAATCAATCAGTATAAACTTGAGATTTGTGATGATTCGTTGAGTGGAGTGAGGTGACCAATTTCAATTCAATTTGCGGTTTTTCTCGGCATCGTCATCAAATTCAATTGAGAAAATTGGGGTAGGTACTCTATTACAATGAAATCACCTCCCAACTGTCAGTTTATGTTAAGCTCATTATTTTGTACGCCCCAGTACACTTGTTAGATGTGTAAAGAAATAACAAAGACTAGCTCTGCTCAAGTGGGGTGGAAGTGGGTAGATAGAAGGAACAAGTACTTTAAAAGCAATAATAAACTAGACAGAGATTCGGTTTTATTATTTTGCACTTGAAAGAACTTGGCTTGGCTCGTTTGGACGGGGCTCGACTAGGCTGGACTCGCTCTAAAAGATTTTATTAGTAGAAGTGGAAATAATGATTATAGTGCCAATGGTAATGCTAGTAGCCGGGACTAGTACTCGTTACAGGTTTAAGGTTGAATGAATTGGATTATTCTTCCAGATCGGCACAAGTCCAAGGATTACTTGCTGGGAAAGATATACTGCAAAAACCTCGTATGTATGAAGCATTGGCATTGACAGTTTTAAGAATAGCCAGGAGGTTATTGCATTGCGTTTCTATAAAAAGAAAGAAAATAAGATATCATGTTTTCTTCTTGCACGCTGCATTGCCATTGCCCTTCTAGAAGTTGAGCTAATGTTTGTTTTATGAAGTGAGGAAGAGGTGAAAGAGTATGTGAGGCTGAGGAAGAGTGAGTAGTTGTCGCACTTTTTTTTAGAAAGATGAGGATGCGGGTGAATCGCTTTGCGGCTTTGCCACGCCAGTATTTTTCCTTTTAGTAAATGGAATGAAAAGGAGGCGGGAAAGGATTGGCTTGGATGGATGGCGGGGATGATTAATGTCTTTGGTGTTACTCTTGTTATAATATCCTCACCACGGACTACGGACTGAGTTCTTCTTCTTCTCAGCATCAGCTTATCTTGAGTGAGCTGGATGGTTTGGCATGGTTTGGTCCTTAAAAAACTAACGAAAGAATGGGTTGACAAGGGACGGGCTCTTGGAGCTACCCGTAGAATTTTTAATTACATTGTTCAATGCATTGACGTTGCACTTGGTAGGAAACTTTGAAGAAGATTTCCTTGTAAGGTTAGAGTCGAGAAGACCCTAAACCATAAGGAACTAATCTAAACTGGCTGGTGAAACTCATCATGGAAACTGAAAGTGAAATCTTGAATAGAAGCAAGTCGTGGTCGTAAACCCTTTGGAAGAAAGATCGGTCCTATTTGTGGAGGAAGGATTAGGATCTGCTGTACTGTGCTCTGCTGTCCAATGCAAGAGGACACATATCGATTGAGAAAAGACTTACTTAGTTTTAGTCTTTTTACTAAAGTTTTTGGGGTTAGAATATCCACATTCACTAGAAAATTCGGAAGAAGGAGGGTGGGAGGGGAAGGAAGTTTTTGAGGAAGGATAGGCTGAGGCTCTTGAAGTGATTCAGTGAAAGCTCTATTTCCTGTCAGGACAAGAAGGGGAAATGGGTGAGAAAATCCTGGCCAGCTGACTATAAAAAGTTTTGTAAAAAAGAGTTGTGAGTTTGTTTCCTCCCTCTTTTCAAGATGAGATTGTATTGAATTGGTTTGGCAGTTACATTAAGGCACGGTACGCTACAGTTATGCCCTTCGGGGTGGGGGGTAAAATAAAATTCGATGCCACTGCCAGAGAAAAACAAGGGAAGGTTTTGAGGTGATAGGTAAAAATGGCCTTAAGTATAATATGATTTCCAGTCAGCAATAGTAATTTAGATTTCAAGCCAAACACATTAGCAATATATTTCCAGGCACTTTGTAATTAACTAGTTGAGATTTTCGTTAGAGTTGAGTAGAAATCTGGTAGTGGTAGATTCACGTCATCGGTCATGTTTAAGCGGATCCAAGTCATTAAGAGATATACTACTTCTTACTTAAGTTGTCAAAATCAGAGTAGGAGTAGAAGTTGTGGTGGATAGCGGAAGGAATGGATTTGATGAATGAGTGAAAGTGAAGCTCATTGAACTGTACGGCGGACTGGCGGTCGCTAATGTATTACTTATACTACTTGACTTGTATGTTCTTCCTTCACTGTGTTGCTAGTGTAAGAATTGCGAATTGCCTTGCTGAGTTCAAGTGTGGAGTTGACTAAAAGTAATGAATGACTATGCCATACTTACTTATACAATCGTCCTTTTTACTTTTATTCCAGATATTTCCGGACTACTACCATTTTGTTCATCGAAAAGTTGCCAAAAGATCTACGGAACCATGCGTTGAGTTCTTTGATCGTCTTGAGTCAGAGCCTGAGGTAAGTTATCGTTATATATGCAAAAGTAAAGATTAGAGCTAGAACCCAATTTCCTAGACGTAACATAACTGTGGTTTTTCCTTGACTGGTTTTGTCGGCCCCGACCGCACGGGTAAGAAGGATAAGATATGAGAATCGGAATTGCTCTCTCAAGTTGTCATAAATAAGTTCACAACCGTTTTCCGGATTTCTTAGGATTATGAATGAAGCTAACGTTGTAGACGCACAGGTTATAACGCAGGAAGTCTGCCCATAAATTCTAAATTCAGCGGGATATGCCACAGGCCTATTTTTCCATTATATTTTTGTAGTTTTCATTTTCATCGCTCATATGCATTGGGGATTCGGGGAAACTGTATAAGTCCTTAAATTATAGTCTAGTCTAAAATTTTGATCAATTCGCATATGGTGTGGTGGTTGAATTGTTGAGATAATAACTCATTTTTTCATTTTTTCTACCTCCAGGTTCATTGGCATGCTCAACAAGTTGTGAAAAGACGCACTAAGCGAGATTTTTTACAATTAAGTAGTAAACCCTTGAGTGGGACTAGAAGTCGCCCCGTTAAGAGATCCCAGAACGCCATTTTCAACGACCCAAGATGGTCCGCTATGTGGTATTTGGTGAGTTGAATTTCAAATCGGATCCGATTCTATTCATCCACTCTCTTCTCTGTATGTCTGTGACTTGACTCTCGTCGGGCTGGAAAGTTGGCCCAGTTAATAATGGTGTCTAAATGCTATAGCACGCCCAGCCATTTAGTTGATCCTTTGTTCTCTCTTTCTCTTTCCAGAATCGAGGTCCAGGCTTAGACATGAACGTGCAGGATGCTTGGGCCGAGGGTATTACTGGAAAAGGGATTGTGGTTACAATTCTGGATGATGGACTGGAGAAAGATCATCCTGATATTCAAAGGAACTACGTAAGTCCCGTATTCTATATTTCTATCTCGCTCATATTTCCATGACTCGGACATAAATCGGAGAGTTCAGCTCAGTTTCGTGCAATGCGGGTGGTATTTTCGTGAGTAATAATAATGGAATAAAATGGTCCAGCCCAGCCCGGCCCATCTATGACACCCCATTATCTCAGCATGCAGCATGAGGAAAGAAGACGTTAAATGTCATAAAATAAACCAGATGTGTTCGTGTTGGGCGCTAGCACAGCACCCGGGAGCGCGACCGGGTTTTTGCAAGGAAGTCTGAACTCGAACCCACTAACATTCGCACATCCTTTACGTCCGCCTTCTGTGGATGTAGAATGTTTGTTTGGGAAAATAATTAGGAGGATCTCGGAGACAAGTCTAATTGGAACATTATTTTTATGAGGAAGATGCTAATGGGGAGCGTAAATTTTAGTTCTTGCTCTGCACGCAAGCAAACCCTAACGACTTGTTCTTTTCCAGTAGGAATTTTTCTGGAGTGGAATTTCACTGAAAGAACAGAATGAAAGTTGTGTTTGCTTGACTTGTATGTTTTAGAGTTGAATTCACTCAACGCATCGTTTTCTCCGTTTTTGCTTTTTAAGGACGCGAGTAGATTTAATTGTTAGGAATGCATGAGCATAGTTGAATATTTGGTTGAGTTTGAAGAGAGTTATTTGATGAGAGAAGGATGTTTTGAAAAGATAAAATGAAAATGGGCGTGAGTTTAGTATGGAGGCAGGGATAGGCATTTCCAGAAGAATGGCGAATGTTGCATACTTTAGTATATACTGGTGCAATGCGGTTCCGTGGTTTAATTAAATCTCGGGGTTAATGGAATTCTAGTAGTTTATGGCTAATCTCTGGAGAAGAGAAGAGGTAGAAAGAGATTCTTTCAGGATTTTGGGCTTATGAGGTTGGGTTTGGGCCTTGCCTATGTACTTACGTTAGGTTAGGTATGAAATTAATTATGTATTTGGCAGCTGGTAGACAGTTTAAATGAAAATTGTAGTAAATTTGGTTTAGAGCTAGCCCAAGGCTCGGGCTCCAAATTTTCTCAATATTTGCAGATGTTTTCTCATTCATTTATGCCAAAATATGTAGCCTGGCCATACCAGAATAAACTGGATAGGACAAACATTGAAGTGTTAGAAATCTTGGTAAGCGAGCATGCAGCCAAATCGATGTTTCTGTGGTAGCACGGTTGGTCGATTTTAATGAGAAAGAGCAAGAGTTGGATAAATCCATCCGCCCGGTGAGAATTTGACGTGGAACACTTGAGACAAGAGGAACCGTCTACTGTTCTACGATGAATCTGAATATTCCTGTCTCGTCTTGAGTGCCATATTTGAATATGAATAGAACGCATGGACAGAGTTCACCCAAGTACTAATTTAGATTCATTAGTCTTAGGCCTGGGCTAGGCTTTTGGTCTTTGCTGCTGCTATTTGAAGAGAAGACAATAGGATAGTAGAAGCTAGAAAATATGTATTAGATGAAATGGAAGGAAGCTTTGCTGGCTATGGTACATGACTTTGTTTCCTGGCTTCTTTAGATTTGAGCTTCTCTGTTCTATTCTAATAAGAGTGAATTTTCCACGCGGCGGTAGAGGCAGAGCCGATGGCCTTTTATTATTCCCGTTTGCCAACCAGACAACCTCAAATTTGAACCCTGAGATTTGTGTTTTTGTCTTTCTCTGGAGAAGTGAGCCAATACTTCCGCCCAGGAAGACTTTCTTTTGTCTTTGGCATTTTGCATTCTATTCTTATTATTATTATTCCCATCGGCGTGGCGGTGCGGTGGGGTCGGTCGGAACGAAGAACTCGAACTAGACGAAGTTTTTTTTTCCTCCTGAAATTGTTTTATTCAAATTGAGCTAGCTATATGAGTAAAGATGAGAATGAATAGAATGTCTTTATTGCTCCTTGGTTGTCCCGGAACGGCAGGCAGGAAGGGAGGTTAGGTAATAAATTTTGGTAAAATGATATTGTTTTCCTTCTGTGCATGTGCCCCTGGTTTATTTGGGAGTTGGAACTTTCTCCGGTGCCATAGCTGGGGTTAGGGTCTAAATAAATATCTTCGCGGCCGTTGGGGTTTGACTGTTTTATTGCTGCTAAATTATTTTTTGTCTTTCTTGTTCGAAGGATATTTTTATTTTTGTATAAAATGTTTTTATTTGCTCTTTGTTTGAGTAGAATTCAGGTAGTTTCAATTTTCATGAGCTTCTGCTTTTTAGCGGATTGGGTTTGAAGCCCAAGTGATTGCGAGTCAATGTTCATTTCGGATTTTTTATTCTTTTGAGTATTCGAACAAAGTCTGTACTTTGTTCCAAGTTTGAATAATTTGATTCTTGTAAGCGAACCGGAGTACCAGCGCCGTAGTGGTATTAGCATTGAGTAAGTTTCCTTGTCATCATCGAATGAGTTCATGACAAAGTTATATTTTCCTTCAGGCTACCCGAGTTTCTTTATTTATTAACAGAAAGAGGGAAACAAGAAAAGAAAGAATGTTAGGTTGAGGCTGATGAGATGAGAGCCTAAGGATATTTTACCCGTATATGTTTGCAGATTGCATTCTCGTTCTCATTCGTTGTCAGATGGTCAGTCATCTGAGCTGAATGAATTTTGTTTGCCTGCGACAATAAAATTTGCAAAGGACATGACAGACCATTAGCGTCATCATTTTTTGGCTACACGTGCACGTGGGAGTAGAATTAGATTTTGTATTTTAGTTTATTCATTGATGACCAAGTGCGTCATACATGACTTATAATATCTTTTCTAGTTTTAATAGCATGAGCTGAGCATGGACAAGATTTGAATAGCAAAAATCCTATTTGTAATTCAAACGAGCTCAAATATACTTTAGTAGTAGAGTGAATTGGAATTGGATGATAAAAGTTTGCTTGCCTGCATGGATGAATGAATGTATATATTTCCACTCGTTGGTCTTATAATGTAATCCTAGTTGTGTTGTGTCTTGTAATTGCATGGTTGTTCTAAATTGTAAGTGACATTCGCATTACTTTGGAAGTGGACTTGACAAATCCAATGTTATGCTAGGCTGAGCATGCATGCACGAGTTGGACTATTATGCGAATGTGATTTGTCATGAATAATACATTGTAATGGGCAATGGGACATAAAAGCAAAGCAAAGCAAAAGCACATGGATTTATTTTATTAGAGCTTTATTCATATGTGTACGAATATGCAATGAAATGGAGAGCAATTCTATGAATGGAAAATCCTCCAGCAGCCCGCTCGTGGAGTTGAATATTTTTTGTATCATTCCTTCCCTTTTGAATTTGCATCTAATCGAATTCTATAAATAGGAGCTTTGTTGATCTTCTTCAAGATTCAGACGAATTCTGCTATTCAATCCGGCTATGTCATATCATATTGGCGCGTAGCTTGGCCTGGTGCCTTTGTTTTTTATTTACTCAAGGGACTCGGAGGCTTTGGTCTGGAAATTACATTTCAGAGATGATGGTATAAGATTCGAAGAACTGCAGATCCAGTTTCACGAAAATATTATGAGTTCTGCATTGACTCTTTTGAATTTTTGTCTCTAAAATCGATTTTCTTATTCGGTTTTAATTGCTTTTACAAAAAGCAAAATTTTCTTGTTGCATTCTCCCTCTTTCTCTTTTTCTGGAAGAAAATTCTGGGTGAATAATTCAATGGGTTTGAAATGCACATGTGCATAAGCATAATGCATAGTAATAACTACCGTTTCATTCATTAATAGTTAGTTTAGTTTCCTCTTTGTTCTTGAAAATGGATTATAACGAGTCCCAAAAGAGTCATCCCCGAAATTAAGTAAAAGAGCACGCTGCAGGTCTTCATTATAGAACCAAGAAAAGGCATACCACATGGTACAGAACTAGCACGGCAGGTCTAAGGTCTACTTTTATTTGTAATGTGAATTGATACGACATGTAATGTCTTAGAAAATAGATTCTCACTGCACTGTAGACTGTAGAGAAGGTACGCAAGATCGAAGTGACACGAGTGTAATTTGCAATTCAAGAATTGATCTTGGACTCTACTGTGCATTGCTGTGCTCCTTTCTCAGTGTCAATAGCAGTCCCTGGCTTAAGTTTTGAGTTGAGAGATTCTTTGCCTTATGTGTTTGAGATGTCATTTAATTTCTCTACAAAAGAGCAGCTTGTGCTTGTATCAAGTGCAAGGCAGATGCTAAAAACGGTACAAAGATAGTTCAAGTCAAAATTAGCATTACTTCCTCTAGGACTCTTTTGTTTCTAATGTCTTGAGTCAAGTGGAAGAAGTTTATTGACATTTAGTCCTTCAGTGAGTCCTCCTTTTGCTCTAGTTAAAAAGATGAAAGAACTTTTGAACTTAAAATGGGATGAGAATGGTAACTACGGCATAGGCAGAATATAATGGAAGACATGGCCTTTTGTTGTGGTTAAGTTGCTTCGCTAGTATTTTCAAAATGGAATCCTTTGCCTTTTTGACCCGTTACTTGACTTGCTCTTGCTACCTTGGGAATATTTGTAAATTGATGAAATGGAGAATAGGATAACTTTAGTGCCGGTATTCCGCATTCAGCGGGAACTAGGCAAGCCAAGGGAGGAAGGAAGAAAGGATTATGTAGTCACCCATAAATAAATTCCCGCATTAATTTGAGGAATTTCTCCCATGGCAAATGCAAAGCTTCCTCATTTCAGCAGTGCAATTGCAATGCTATGGCAAGTCTAGCCTAAAGCGCAGCACGAGAGAAAATTTTGCCAAGTAGTATGAATGAATGAATGAATTTTGAAATTGACTCGTAAATTTTGTGTGTGTGGTTGGTTTTTGTAATAAAAGTGTCATTGACTTTGCGGTATAAGTTTCCACTTTCTTTTTTCTGACTGAATAAAGTGTTTAAAAGCTTCCTGAGTTCAGAGGGGAATCATAAATTTGGGTAGGATTTTCAATATTCCGAGAATTCGGATGTTTAGGTGAGCAAAATGGGGCTCATTTAGGAAAAAACTACTTCCGTTATGTGTCCTATGGGTATGACTACAAAAACGAACGGTCTGATAATTTATGAATGTGAATTGCCAACAATAAGCATACTGGGTTTATTCTTATTATTTTGCATTTGGAAACTGGGATGTATCATGTATCTTCTCACTGAGAAAAATAAAAAGAAGGAAGCACGCGATATCATTTGTTTACTCTTTGATAACTTGATAACTTAACTGAACTCTGTGAACTAGGCTAGGGCTTGGGCTTGAGATGAAAATGTTGTTGAGAGAAGGAGATTAATTTATTTTGACTTGAGTTGGTTTGGTTTTTTTTTTCTTTCAGGATCCCTTGGCAAGCTTTGATGTGAATAGTTTAGATGCGGATCCAATGCCGACTTACGACTTGACTGATAGCAATCGACATGGAACCCGTTGTGCAGGGGAAGTTGCAGCGGAAGCCAATAATAGTCTTTGTGCAGTTGGAGTTGCTTTTGAAGCTAGTGTTGGAGGTAAACATCGTATTTTGCTATTTGCTTCAAACTCAAGAGGTCTTTATCCAACAGAGTCTTATCTTCATGCGTTTTTTTTGCAATGCTATTGCTATTTTTGAATTCATAGTGCAGTACAAGTGCTCAACGCAAAGGATAGGATGGTTATTTTGCCTTTTTTTAATGAACTGAATGAGAATACCAAATGTGGATTTTTTCTTTTCTTGAATTCATTAGGTTTTTGGCATGTTCAAGTATGTTTATGTTTTTTTTTGTGTTCTGCAGGTGTTCGAATGTTGGACGGAGATGTGACAGATGCTGTCGAGGCGCGCTCACTGTCACATAACCCACAACATATAGACATTTACAGTGCTTCCTGGGGCCCAGACGATGATGGGAAAACTGTGGATGGGCCTGGTGAATTAGCCACGAGGGCTTTTATCGAAGGTATTACAAAGGTAAGGAAGGATCCCGTCAATAATTCCAGATTTACTTTAAATTTTAGTTATTAGTTNCGATGGGAAAACTGTGGATGGGCCTGGTGAATTAGCCACGAGGGCTTTTATCGAAGGTATTACAAAGGTAAGGAAGGATCCCGTCAATAATTCCAGATTTACTTTAAATTTTAGTTATTAGTTGGACGGCGGTATTTCATTGAAGATACGTAGCTGCCCTAGTCTTTTTCTTGCCAGCTCAGGGTATGACCGTGCATAATATTTCAGCACGTAATCAGATTCAGATTCAAATTTATTCCTTCATTTGCAGAAGAAGTGGGTTAACGTAACCTTATCAGAAATATTTTGCTGACTGACGTATTTTCCACAGAGTTGACCCATCTAGGGTAGACATAATACCAGAATTTGCTCAGTTTCGATCTCGCCTTAGTATGTCATGTCAATTTCTTTCTTTTTTTCCCCTTTCTTTTGACCTGTCAAGATTCGAGAGTACTTGACCAGTAAGAAAATAAAGGCATTGGGTTACATACAGACAGCAAAGACGAGAAGGCTTGTCATTGTCATTGCATTACATTCCTGTCGTATTGTTCTTCTGTTTCATTCTTATGACTAAGACTTTCTCCCAATTCGTAGTCGTAGTCGTTGGCTGAGAGAAAGGCAGGCGAAGATCGCATTACTTGGAATTTTATTCCATTTGATCCAATTCAATGGGCTATTGTCATCTTGAGATTGTGACAAGACATGTGGAGGATGAATGAGTAGCTAGATTCCATATCCCATGGACTGGAAAAAGCTTTCTTTTCTTTTGATGATGAGAAGTCGTGTCAATGAAATCCTGGTTGAGATGTTCCTTTTATGTTCAAGATGAGATTAACTGGATAACTTTTCCGTGTGAAATTGGATCCTGTAACTCATTTTTATGACTGGACTTGGACTAGGACTAGAACTCCACACGTGTCATGTCAAGGAGGCAAGCATAGGACAAATAAAAAGAAAAAGTCGAGTGCAAGCAATGCTAATGCATTAGCTCTAAAAGCTCTTTGCTTGTGCTTGTGCTCAAAATTGGATCCTGTAACTCATTTTTATGACTGGACTTGGACTAGGACTAGAACTCCACACGTGTCATGTCAAGGAGGCAAGCATAGGACAAATAAAAAGAAAAAGTCGAGTGCAACCAATGCTAATGCATTAGCTCTAAAAGCTCTTTGCTTGTGCTTGTGCTCATGCTGTGACTGCGTAGGCTGTAAATTTTATTTATGTGGCAGACTGACTAAAAGATTTAGTGAACAAACAATGTGTGGGATTTGATTCAATTTTGACTTGATTTGTTTTTATTTTCACAGGGAAGGGGCGGTAAAGGCTCAATATTTGTGTGGGCCTCTGGAAACGGAGGAAGAGGTAAATTTATTTTTGCAATTTTTAACTTGAGCTAGTAGACGAATGCTTATTTGATTTTTAAATTTTTAGACCACGACAATTGTAACTGTGATGGATACACGAATTCTATTTGGACACTGTCAATTAGCAGTGCGACTGAAAATGGACTTGTTCCGTGGTATTCAGAGGCATGCAGCTCAACATTAGCTACGACTTACAGCTCCGGTGGCACTGGAGAAAAGCAGGTCAGTCTGATTTAATTTAAATCACTGAGGTTTGTGTTTCTGGTTTTCTAATTATTTTTATTTTGCTTGTAGATTGTTACAATTGACTTGCATCACTCTTGTACATCAAGTCATACAGGGACATCAGCCTCAGCTCCACTGGCAGCAG
>WJEZ01000588.1:0-25613 GCA_009869925.1 Thalassaphorura encarpata
TACACCTGTGACTGTGTTGTGAGAGGAATTACGGGTACGACCATAGTACTATTATAAATTGACACTTCCCTGTATCGTGTCGTGTCGTGTTTTGTTTTTACACTCTATGTATGCTATTACATGTTAATTCTAGCCTAGCTAAGCTCTGCACTTGATTTACTTTTTTCCACTTGACTATTTTTCTTCCTCGTCTTCTTGCATGCAAATGACAAATGGTAATAGCCACTGTCGATTTTATTTTACTTTGCTTCTGTGCCTCTGCCATTTCCTCTGTGCAAATTACATTGTTTATTCATCCGGATACCATTCTTAAATGCCTAACGGAAACTTGGTTTAATAATATAGGGCAAAATTATTACGATGAAAAGAAGGAACAAAACAAAATTTACACCTGACAAAGGATTAACGACTCGATTCCAGATTAGCCTCAAGTTAAGAAATAAATGGCAATGCAGTGCAGAGATGGGTAATTATAATGAGAGCAGCACCAGTACCAGGAGCTATGTCGTAAACATGAGAAAGACAAAATAGAAAACAAAGGAATGGCAAATGGCCCTAAACCAAACCACAACATTAAGAAATGTAGCTATCACCACATGTACAATTACATTATACCTCAATTGTAACGTAACATTTTTTTCTAAATTCACCTAAGAGGAAACAGAAACTGGTACTGGTAAAAATTAATCGGAATTCCTAAGTTTCAAGTGTCAACCCTTAATTTCGCCCGATAGATAGGTTCAAATTGCAAGGGTGGATTTAAATTACAATGTAATGAGCCGAAAGGGTCGAGTGTCAAAGCACAGGTTCTAGACACAACATGAAGTTTTATGATTTTATGATATGATTCAGATCAGCTGCAATACAATACAATGTTTAACTCAACATTTGAGCAACTGTAAATCACACCAGAACCAGACCGGACGGACGGACATTCTTCCTTACAGGCAGGTCTATTGCAAAAAGTGCATCACGAACTGAACTTGAGAAATGAACTTCGTCAAGGTCAAGATCAGGTGAAATGAATAATCCTAACATTTTGAAGTTCTTTTTTTTTTCTTTCATCCCGTTGGAGTGGAATGCGTTGAGTTGAAATTTAATGAGAGGGCTTGAGACACTTGACGCGGAAACACTTTCCCATCCCACAAAGATAAAATAAAATATAGGGTTACCAACTTTTTTTGATGGAAGGAAAGAAAACACAATAATTTTCAGTTGGTTTCATAATATTTTTCTGCAAAACATTCTCATTCTCATCGATTTACCAGATGATCACATTCGTATAGCCTTGAGTCTAGAGATTCGAGATTCCCATATAAATAATACGCAAGACTCTGTTAAATCTAATGAAAGAAGATCCAAACTCTAACGGCCCGTTCCGACCCAGTGCAATGTCTTAACAACTGTTAGCTCCTCGGATATTCAGTTTTTATTTCAAGGTAGCCCCAGTTTTCAAATCATGTCTCCTGGTGCTAGTGCTAATCCCATTGTTGTTTGCACAGAAAGAAAAACAGGTGGATTGTTGATTCACCTCTGCTTGTGCAGTGCTTGTACATTTATGCCCATTCCCATTTGTAAAATCCTAATGTGTTTAAAATTTAAGATTGAGTTTATGTAACTTGGTCTTCACGTCACGTCACGCCCGGACAAGAAAATACAGAGAAATCCCAGTCTGTCGGAAATAACGGCTCTGGTCGAGTGGCAAATTTTACCCACTTTAGCAGCAGTAGCCTTTAAAATAAAATCCTACAAACACCTACATTATGCAATATGCTCTATCATGTTCATACTAAGCAAAAATTTGACTGAATGAATGAATAAGGGTGATTATGGCTCAAAACTGTTTTGTCCAATCCTTCATTCGATTTTACAAATCCACACCTGTCAAAATGATTTAATAATACATGTGAGATGTAGGTTGGGATGATGAAACTGACACGTTCCTATTATGCTCCAAGATTTTATAAGGAATTGCATAATGAACACGCTACAGACGGATGTGGGTGAACGGAACGGTGAGCTGTAGCCTCAGCCTCCGTAATGGTGAATTGTTATTAAATGATTCGTTATTTGAAAACGAGGATTGATAGCGATTGTAAAAAAAATGATAATAGGACAGGATGAATGAAATTAGTGGGAAAATGGGCTTTGATGCTTAAAATTAGAGGAGCTTATGTCACTCAGATGTCAGACACAGTTTTATCCGGCTAAGGTTGGTCAAATTTAAATCAAATACAAAATATGCGATGAATTACTGTCTTGGGATTTCGGCTCGCCATTATAGAGAAATAGAAATATCGAGGCGTTATAATCTTAACGACTGAGGAAACATAGATCAAAGTTTTGACAATCGGATTCCATTCTAACCAGATGAGATACTGAAATTTCCCTTGAAGCTATTTGGTGAGCTGAGGGCTAAGTAAATCAATCATGCAATATTTGCATAACGTAACACGAAAGCTAAGGTGTGATCGAGTGTTGTTTGTATTGGTCACTTGAATCCTCAATTGGAGGCTAATGACCTTATCTAGTTGATTATTAAATTTTTGTATTCTCCGAAAATTCATAAAATAATTCGTGTGAGTTGAAAAAGTCTTCCGTAAATTATCTTACTGCAATGCAATTACAAATTCCTCACTCAACCGTAATATTTCTTTAATTACTTAATGCATTTCTCTCTTGTAAAATTTAATTGCTCTATTCATTTAAGATTTAGCAATTTACGTTTTTATTGCTTTTTTCTCTCAAGCACCCATGAATTAGCTTTGGCATTCATTAAGTGCGTGAATCCATGACTGACCGTGACCATGACCTTCTTCGGACCGTTAAAAACTTACCAAAAAAGGACATGAACATGAAATCTGGTTGTATGAGTGATTGACTGAGCACAGCAAACGAACCATTCACAAATTCACACATTCATTGACCTGCCTAGCCTGGGATTCCCATTGACTGACTCATTTAAAATCTTTTGATTTATTTTTTAAATAGCAATAGCAATAAAATTTTCAAACAAATTAAAAATCATATAGTAAAAGGGACTCGTGCATAAATTCCATAGTGTCATTTAACGAAAGGATAAAAAATAATAATGGAGTGGTAATAATGTATGGTGGTTTATGCCTAATGCAAGTTCCGTTGAATTCCCTCTCATCCTCATAATTATTACGGTTTCCTTCGTCTCGGTCAGATTTCATTAAAAAACAAATATAATCATCCGCTCTTCAAAGTTTTTTTTCAAATAGCAGCAGGCCAGACCATATGCTGGCCGAGCATTTGAGCATCTTCCTTTTGTTTTAGGATGACCATGGTCATTTTGACGCAATTGCATAACGCAATAATGTGCAAATACTGAAAAAAGTGAACAGTACTCTGCGTACGGTACCGTATTTACAGTGTACATAGAGCTAGAGCTTCTGGATTATGTCATGTGCATTTAAGAGTAGATTAGTGCTCCCAGGAGCCAAAAACTACTGAAGAGGAACAACAAAGTTGCAGACACGCCATCAAAATTATAGAGAATCTACTTTAATTTGCAGTCCCGTACAATTTGATTAGGAAAAACAGTGGTGGGTTCGTTAGCTTACCTCATTCAAACATGCGGCCAAACAAGCTTCTTTTGTAGAAGTGAAAATGAGGGAGTTGTCCAAATTCCTCAGCATCTTATTCGGCACTCTTTCAAAAGTCCATGGTCTTGAAACAAACTTTTTCTAAAACAAGTAAAAAATAAAAAACATAAGAGATGTGTTTTTACGATTTATTTTCGCATATAATTATAAAATTAAGCGGATCAATTCAAGTAGCCTGATCTTAAAATAAAAATTGGAATAATTATTCCGATTTTCTCATTAGAGTTACTATGATTTTCTTTGTCTTTGTTCATCTCATTGCGATGAATACATTTTTAGCCAAGAGCAAAAATAATCAAGTTGTCAAATGTTGATGTAAATAATATTAGCATGAGGATGGGTCATGGTCGTGTACATCACGATTACAAATTCAAAATAGCATCCGACCACCTATCATTACGACTACGTCCGTACCTGATCTTAAAATAAAAATTGGAATAATTATTCCGATTTTCTCATTAGAGTTACTATGATTTTCTTTGTCTTTGTTCATCTCATTGCGATGAATACATTTTAGCCAAGAGCAAATGTAATCAAGTTGTCAAACGTGGGTAGTAGAAACATTGATGTAAATAATATTAGCATGAGGATGGGTCATGGTCGTGTACATCACGAATACAAATTCAAAATAGCATCCGACCACCTATCATTACGACTACGTCCGTCCATCACTCACGTCATCTCATCCAAATCTTAATTGGAATTGAACGACTGTCAATCAATCTTAATAAAATAATCAAATCGGCTTCTGAATTATCTAGCATTCAGCGGAGAGGTGCAACAATCGTTTTAAATGTGTAACATTAAGTTTAACAATAATTAATTCACACTTAGCTTATGAAACTTAATTAAAATTGTCGCGGAAGGCAAATTCGTAGTTCTAGCGGCAGAATTAAAAATTAGAACTGTATTTAACTATGCGCCACAAAATAAACCAGATCATTTATCTCTGACGAACTGAACTGAATTTTAAACCTTATTTAATACTGCAGTCTACATTGATTAGCACCTCAAGCATTGCGTTATTAAAATTTTAGGTCAGGCTTAGTAATTATTATATCCAAGCCCAAGGGCCAGTTTCCTGAACAGTCGGTTGAATTAGGTCATTTAATTAAGCCAAACATGCCATAAATTTTCCTGAATTTTCATTTTACTTAAGTTTTAAAGGGTCAGCTCTTAACTACTCGTGCGAACAATGAAGACGTAGACGTGGCTAGCTACTGTCGCCTAAACATAACAGTACTCCAGCCTGGCCTAGCCGCGTAAATTAAGTTCCCACAGGAGCCTCGTAGTACATTCCTTCACCTGTTCTGTTTCCATTATAATTTCTTCCCATCATTTTGGGCCAACTGGGGTAAAAATGAAATGCAGACAAGACAGGTAGGAAGTACAGTTAAAATCTCATAATGTTCTCAAATCCCTCCATTACGTTGCGTTACTTAACCGAGTTTAGTTGGATGAGGGTGAATGCAAAAACAAACGCTAGGATTTGACAATTTTTATAATACTCCAACGTGAGAACGGACGTGAGACTCATGTGCTGTGCTGTGTGATGTCCATGAACTTCTGGCTGTTGTTGTTTTGTCAGCCCGTCTCGTTAACCCATTTATTCCCATACACCTCAGATTTCCTCATGTGTGAAAAAAGATGACACAAAAAATTTGCATGCATTCATTGGATTTCACTCCTCATTTTGAGGAAGATTCAGGAAGTGGATAGCGTCTGACAGATTTCATGTCACATGCAGCAGTTTTTTTTTGTCTTAATCAACCGACGCGAATGAATTTGGAGGAATTATTGGATTTCCGCCTCTTTTGGCAGTTCAAACTAACAAGGAACTTAAATTGATTCTACATTGGACGGAGCTATAAAACCGATCGATTTTGACAGGAATTACTTCTGAATATTTGATAAATGAACGTGACATTTATTTCTGTAATTGATTTAAATCTTTCGTTCATCTCATCACCCTGGAAGGAGAAGCAGACGATCAAAAGACTTGAGAAAGTAACGGCATAAATCAAAATCAGAAATCATGTTCATTTAAGAGTAATCACGATGCGCTGTGCTTGCTGAGTAAGGTACCGTAGAAGACACACCATGACCATGAGAGAGCACTCGTTAGCAAATCAGCAGATGCCATAATGTAATTATTATCTTCAATCAAATCAAAACGACCGATCGGCCTAGCCCACCCGTGGTTGTCATTTTCCCTTCGGGTGTCAAAATGATCGGGAATGTTAATGCTTAGCGCTATGCGTATGAATACTTTAAAAAAAAACTTGACCCATAATTGAAAGAATTTCTTCTATTCCAAGTAAAATGATGTTAAAATTTTACTGCTCGTTGTTTTTAATTGCCTGCATGAATTGCTATTGTTTTTTTTCCTCGAGTGCATGTTCCTAATTTACTGCTCGTTGTTTTTAGTTGCCTGCATGAATTGCTATTGTTTTTTTTTCTCGAGTGTATGTTCCTAGCCTATGCGAACGGACAGATGACAGATATCCGTCCGACGGCTATTCTCAACAGATGAGATGACGATGACAGTTCGGCCGACAGCTTCAGCTTCAGCGTACTGCATGAGTATTTGTTTTTCAGTTTGTTTCATAGGTAGGAAATTGTATTTAGTTTTTGCTCTGCCTTCGAATTTGATGATGGGCTCTCGCTCTACTACTGCTGCGGTGGTTCTTGTCTGGAGTATTAAAGCATTATTCACACTTCCCTTTGTCATCCTCTTTAGCCCTTGTCTTCTCAACGCTTGGTTTTCTTGTAAATTCACCGACTACCGATTTACACTAAACAACGACAAGGAACGAGTGATTCTTTTTGTCATAGGCTTATGATTTGGTCAGTTCGGTCTAATGGTTACGAATTACGATGAGCAACAAGTGGTCAAAGATAAAAAATCCTAAACGTAATTCACAGAGTCTACAGCAAGACAAAACAGTGGGGACTGGGAATGACATTTTGGCTTTAGATATGACAGGACAATACAAAGGGATTCTTAATCAAATTGATTCGTTCGCTACTTGAGACAAGGACCACAAATTTGTTTCAAATCGGCACTGTTAGATCTTGTGCTCCTGTGGCGTAAAACGATTTATTTGTTTTCTTGAAAATCCGGAAGGAAATTCTGAAATGCCTCTGTGTCTTCAAGTGAATAAATTCCGGAAAACCACTGCTTATTTCTCAAGTCTTAACTGACATCGAAATTTTATAACTGTGATAATTTTAATTTTACTTACAGTAAATTTGTAGTTTCTATTAAATGAATTTTAATATTCAGGAAAATTGAAAATTAACTTGAAGATAATCTAATTTATCCACTTTTTTGCCTGAAATTTTGCAGTAGAAGTTTTGCAAATTTTGCAGTAGAAGTTTTGCAAATTTTGCAGTAGAAGAAAAGAAGAAGTTTTAACAAAGTTCCTCTAGGCAGGCAACAACATTGAAATTCCTGAAGGCTCAAAAATAATGACAATGACTCTCGCTTGAATAGCTACGACTAATTTTCACCGCTAGTTCTAAGACCCTGCAATTTTCCTGGCCTTTGGGTCATCAATTCTGAAAACGGCTGTTTCGTGCGTGAGGGAAGGGAACGTGTGTCATTTTCTTTGACTTGAATAAATGTTAGCGCAATAACTTTCATTTCCACTTCACCACGACCGCGGTCCCGGCAAAAGGATTTTACTTATCTCCATCCCCGTCACATCATTTGAAAAATGTGTAAAGACTCACCAGATCGAATATGTAATTTGACCATGTAGTACATTGAGGCCGCCTTTTGTGGCACAGCACTTGGATTATGGGCCGATGTATCATTTTGAAGAAGACACAACGTTTCCTGGACAGGAGCTAACGGGTTTACCACAAAACTGTGAAAAAAAGAAGCGATGAGATTCACTTACAATGTTAAATTTGCACAATTTGCACTCAGAAAAGTTTGATTTTCATTGTTGAGCCTTCCAATTGTATTAAGGCTCAAACGCCGTGTAAAAATTTATTTATTTATTTCCAAAAGAGTGACGAAGACCAAGTTATGACTTCCCTGTGAGTTGAAAATGACTATGAAAGTTTCATGAGGAATTTACCTGAAAGCAGCAGCCGCACACTCAGGCTCTTGACGACACCAACCTTGGCACTCATGGAGGGACAAATTCCGAATTGAGTAATAAGTATTTCCTATGGCACAGCACTTGGATTATGGGCCGATGTATCATTTTGAAGAAGACACAACGTTTCCTGGACAGGAGCTAACGGGTTTACCACAAAACTGTGAAAAAAAAGAAGCGATGAGATTCACTTACAATGTTAAATTCAAATTTGCACTCAGAAAAGTTTGATTTTCATTGTCGAGCCTTCCAAATGTAAAATTTAATTATTTATTTGCAGTAAAGGAAAATAGACCAAGTTATCACTTCGGCTTGGATTGGAAATCAAAATGATTATTAAAATAAAAAATTACCTAAAAGCAGCAGCCGCACACTCAGGTTCTTGACGACACCAACCTTGGCACTCATGAAGGGACAAATTCCGGATTGAGTAATAAGTATTTCCTCTGTAGTCCAGATCCGTCAGTTTTTCAAAACCGGTGAGAGCTAAACAGAGCAGCACAGAAATCTTAGAAAGAGTGCCAAACGCTCATAAAGTAAAAGTAGAGAAAATTTAAGTGATTTGTGCGTCCATATTTATATCGTCCAGTGATTATCGATTTGAGCTCATAGCTAATTACAGCGCATGGTAACTATAAACTAATTAACAACCTTCGCTACTCTTCTACTACAAACTAATTAATTACAGTTGACATTTTAGTGAAAAGTGAGCAAATTCGTAAGTTCAACTGAATAAGGAAATAAACGCCTACCCACTATGACTTGCAAATGCCCAAATTTTTTATCATTGCTCGTAAATTAGTCCTGAATTAACATTATACAATCAGACTGACCATATTTGGAATTTCTTGACATTTTTTTAAAAACATGTGTAGGACAACTAAGAATTTGTTAAGCAAGCAAGCGTATGGGGGAGGACATACGTACATGTACACCGGATGCAAAGCAAATGCGTAAGGACATTATTTTATTTTTATGTGACTGTTAAATCTTATTAAGCAAGCACAAGCACCCGAACCAAAAATCAGACAATAAAATTTACAAAGCAGTCGTGAGGTTAAATGCGGTCAAACACCTGAGATTCAACTTAAGAGTCAGATTCTTTCATTTAATTACAAATCCATAAAATCATTTAAGCATAACGCATCGTATTTCTATTTATAAGTGCGAATTGCTACAGTGATATTTTTACAATACTTTTTTTACTACTTCTACTGCCATGCACCACTACCACCAAAGGTCACAGTCGTAGTATTGCATTGTGCGGATATAAAGAGGAAGTTAAGGAATCGAATCAAGGGAATTTACGTGTTTCGCGAACGTGTCTCCCTAAGAAGGTTTTCCAGGTAAAACCTAACCCACCAAGGAGGAGGTCATTGTTTTTTTGTTTCCACGAAATCCATTCAAATCAGGAGAGACGATTTCAGGTTTTGGGCAACAAATGAAGAAGAAGCGAGAGGAAAATGAAAAAAACACAAAACAAAAACAAAAACTGATTAAAATGGAACTCCTTAAAAAGTTTAATTCGGCGAATCACACTCTCCGGCATGGGAAATTTAAAAAACGAAAGGTTTTGTTTAGCGGGAGTTAGGATTAATTAGTGTAACTTATTAATGGGCATTTGATTGTTCCCAGCACCCGAGGAATTTACCTTGTAGGGTATTTTATCCTCAATTACGTAAATTTTGCATGTGTGCTCATCCAACCCAATGAAAATCCTTTAAATAGTTTCTCAATTCGATACCCTTTGAAATTAATTTCTGAGAATCGTGATTAAGGTCATTCCCCTGGGCCTATGCCTAGCATAGCCAAGACCAGCCACACACTTTTAATCTGTATGACTCTTTGATCTCAGGCTTAAGCTTTTCAGATTAATTATCTTATCCACTTAATCACTTTCAAATTTGATTATAATCTGGGAACTCAATGAAGCGCTGATTTAAATGATCAACGTTCTCAGATTTCTATTTCTCCCGCTTGACCATTGACTAAATGCACCAAGGGTGCAGGCACACTATTGTTTTATCCATTCTTCTCATTTTCACCCATGTACTTGACTAAAAATTTCCGCAAGTGTTGCGACTAAAAAAGTTGAAAAGTCAACTTACCATGGACTGAGACGAATGTACCAGCAAATGACAATAGGAGTAGGTTCAATAATCCCCATGATTTGGAAGGCATCTGGAATAATAGTAAAAAAAAAGGAGAACTGAATGAATGAATGTTACATTTATACATAATAAGAGCCAGCCAGCCTTGCTGAAAGGCTTTTTGGCAAACTTTTTTCTTTAAATAGAAAGAATAGAAAAGAATTGCAATTGCCATTTGGAACAACGAAACTTGAACTCCATGCCAAAGCCAAAGCCACGCCATGTCTTCCTCCTTGGTGTGAGATTTAAATTCATTTCCTCTCTTGGAGTTGGAGCATCATTCATTCTTTTTCTATTCTAAATAATAATAATAGCACCTGTGAGACCTAACCGTTTCAAATGCAATGCAATCCAAAACGTACGTAGTACTTCCTAGATCCAAAATATATGCAACGTAATGCTGGCTGGCTGATCCAACTAAAAAAAAACAGGTGTAGAGTACTACGTACGTACGGACAATAAATAATCCTGCTGCCTGGGTCTTTCTCGAGATTAATGTTTAACAGAGCAGTGACTACCCGAAGATTCAATTAAGGTTGGACTCATGGAAGGAAAAGTTCCCACTCTTCCTTTCATCCTCATTTTAATAAGCACAATTCAAAATTGTAATAATAATACCATGTTATTTATTTTAAAAGTAAAAGCTGGGTTTGAAATCGAATAATGACACCAAATTCCATGGGAGGACCGTGGGAGGTCGGATGAAATTCAAGAATCCCTGAGAAAAACGCGTACGTATGACATTGACCTCATCTGTGTTTAAACTTACGTTTAAATCATAAACTGTCCTTACGTCGTATCAATTCTCACGAACAGAGCAGAACTACTAAAATTTTTAAAAAAATGACCAAGTTCAAACACCTACTGAAATTTCAAAAATTCAGGTTCCCCGTTGTGGACACATTCGGATGCGATGCGATGCGATAGTTTGTCAAGACGGTAACCAGGCATGGAAAATGTGCCATTAGACAAAATTACATGTAAATTACTTCAAATAGAATTTCCTTCATGCACCTTTCAAATGCAATGTGTGTGGGTGAGTTTATTATGGGCCACCAATGGACCATTTGCTTCGGTCATTTCGACCCATGGCTCAAATACCAGCCGCCCTGAGTCCTGTTTGAGTTGATGGACCGCATCAAATTTCTTTAGTGGCTAATGGAATGGACAATATAATTTTGAATGAGCAGGAGCACCCATCTTGGTCGTCGCCTTCTTTCTTTTGCAAAATGATTTTGTCAACTCATTTCCTTTTGTACTCAGGGGGGCAAGGCTAATGCAAGGCATCGAAAAGAACGAACGAACGTACGGATTTATAATCTGCAATTCAAGTTAAGTTCGTGTTCAACTCTTAGGCTGCGCGAGCAAATTCAAAACGGTCACTGTAATAAATATTAAATTTATTATTTACGACCAGGCAGAGACGAGCTGAGCAGCAATGAGATGATTTTATATCATGCGTAGAAAATTAAAATCCATCTCTTCCTCCATGCAAAGTTCTGTTACTTCAACTCGACTGACTTTTTGAATGGGAGTCGTAAAACAATTTGATTTTATGTCCTGGAGGTTAAAAATGTGGGGTGTAAAATTTAATTTTTAATTTGACTTGGCGTGAAACAATCAAAGGATGCTGAGACGGAATTGGCGGTGGTGGTGCTAAGGAAATGCGTTATGAATTTTTAATCGAGTCATAAAATGAATTGTAAAATGAGAACAGCACATGGGATCGGGAGACTTCTTATTTGAGCACAGTCTGATGATAACGGGATTTGCGGACGCGAACGGACGTACGCGTATGATAGCCGGAGACGGAATCGTGCCAATTTGCATTGTTATGCAAGTTCCTGCTTCTTATTTAACGTGAACATTAGTCTCAGAGAGAGGAATTAAATCACACGTTTCATTAGATTTAGATTGGTGGACGGATATGAAGGGAAATGAGGCTCACAATTCAATCCTATCTCATCCAAATGAATAGAATTCAATTCAATCCAATCCAACTGATCTGCCGCCCCAATGACTAGGCCAGCCATTTCACATACGAATTTTTTCAAATAATAATTTTCATGACCTTTCTTGAAGCTGTGCCCAGAGCTTAGGCCAGGCTTGGAAGTTCCGTTAATTCATTCCTCCACCATATTTAATTACACTGCACGCTAAATTACTAGGCGAGATTCAAGAAAGGGTTTAATTTTATGACTCCTTTGCCCTCCCTTTAATTTAATGTTCAGCCTAAGAGGTGGAAATAAATTTTAGGGTGAAGTTAAAATTAACCAAACACATGTGTATGAGTTTTAAAAACGAAGCCTTGATTTCCCCGAGGAGTTCAAAAATCTATTTGACAGCAATTTATGTAAATTCAGACTCCCATAACAGTAGCAAAAGTTGATTTTGCAAATAATAAAAATGTCCAAAAGTGAGACGTTTGACTTTATAAAAATGAAGAGAATAACTCATCACGGAATTTTGTTCGTTGTCTATCTGTCGTGTCCACTATGCCATGCATGTGTAAATGACCGCCAAGATAACAAAATGGAGTGAGTATTCGTGTACACACTTAAATTGTTCGTTTATCAATGTCACTCTTTCTTTCCTATCCCAACCAGGACCAGATCGGATCCTTAAGATGTTTTCCTTTTTTGCAACTCTTGGCTTGACTCGGCTCTGTTTGAGATGACCAACGATTTATCAGGGAGGAAATGTGTAAATCTTCTTTTCTTACTCATTTGCAAGCAACTATGGTGTTTTGCTCTGAGTTAGGACCCAAAGTGTTGTTTGCAACAATGAAAAACATAAATGCTGAAACTACAAGGATAAACTTGAATGAAAACGGACGGGATTTGCATCAAATCTTAGATATTTAGTTATGGAAATGAAATAACGGTTTACAAAATGTATGGTCAGACTTGGGAAAACGGTTTACAACACAACATAATATTTTTTGGACAGTTTAGCACACGGCGGAGCTCACTAAAGAAATTGACCTGTCAAGCAGGCAATGTGAATTTGCAGCAGAAAAATAGTAGACGAAGTTTGAGCTCATAATCCTGAGTTGAACGAATAATGCAAGGATGACTAATGGTCAGACTTGGGAAAACGGTTTACACACAACATAATATTTTTTGGACAGTTTAGCACACGGCGGAGCTCACTAAAGAAATTGACCTGTCAAGTAGACAATGTGAATTTGGAAAAAAATAGCAAAGTTTGAGCTCATAATCTTTAGTTGAACGAATAAAGCAAGGATGACTAGACCGAATCCGAAGAAAATAAAACAAAGGCTAGCATGGCCGGCTGGCTACAAGAAATTAACACTTGATAATTCAACCTGTCATGTCAGTCTGATTTGAAATGAAAAGAAAACAATGAATTCGATTTGTATTTTGTAAAGATGTCGAGCAATGCCAAAGGCTAGACGAGTTGAAGATGGAAAGCATCCATCTTTAATCTACTCGGAATAAATAATACAATTATGACCAAATGAGTTTCTTCACTTTGCTTGGCGGTTTTTAAAAGAAAAGACTACTAGGCTGATGACGAGTTTTGTTTGACAGGAAAGGATGTGGATAACAAAGCCCGAAAGGAATTAATTCTTTCTCAACATTATGTAGTACCTTTTGTGGTCATTTTTAACGTATTTGGATGTACTACAATTGCTTTCTGCTAAAGTTCATATTCGAGGAATGATAAAATGGTATGATTTTAGTGCATAAAGTAAATTACGGCAACAGAAGTTATGAAAAACACGCGGTATGAAATACCTTTACCTTGGAAATCACACTTACATTGCTACTGTCAGAGCAAGAGTATCACTCAAGCATTTTTTAATGATGCGGCAACTTATCATTATGATAAGCAGGGTAGAAAAGATTTTGCTACTAACTAGCACTTGCTATCTGTCCGTCTGTCTGACCATGTCTTGCATTTGCATTGCACCTTGCGGTTTTGACTTTGACTTTTGAAGATGGACCGGAGACAGACAGACCTTGCTTTTTTGTGAGTTTCCTTTTACAGTACAGGTAAAGATTTCCATAAGTCTGTTTATGTGTGTGTGTGTGTGAATGATAGGGGAACATAACTGTAGTTCATTGTGAATTGTAAGTTGTAAGTGATGGGATTTGGCATGTGACACGAGTGACAGGTTCCCTGGGAGGGAGCTTATAGGAAAATGAAATAATTAATAAGCAAGTATTTATTTATCAAAAGCCGCCAGACAGGTGAAGAGTTTGAAACGGAAAATGAGCATGTCAAGAATCTGTATATTCATCATTTGGCAAACTAATTTTTTCCTTGCAGATTTCTTCTACTTATCCTTAAGAATTTTAGCACCTATTCAGTTCCGCCTTTGCAATTAGTAGCATTCATCGTAAAATCCTAACTTTTCAAATAAAACCTACGGGGGCGAATAATATTACGTATTCATTCGGTTTACAGCAAAGTCACTCTTGCAAATATTTGCAAAGTACAGCCGGTGTTTTTCAAACAAGGATTTATTTGTGCGGTGCGGTGCTCTAAACTAAAATTTAACAAACTTGATCTAAATTGTTGTGCCTGTGCTTGTGACGATTTACAATGCAATCCAATTACTTTTCAAAGCAAAGCCATTGGTCAATTTTATTGAATAATCTGATTGCTCGTGCTGAGCATACGCATTTACATAAAAATACTGTGCAACAGCCGGCCACCTTTATCTGTAAAAATCTTTAAGTGAAAAAAGATAAACTCCAGTTAAGGATCTGTAGGTGCATTTAGTTGATGCTCGTCGTTACAGTTGAATTCTTTTTTGCACATCTGTTCCTCTCCTGTCTGTGTGCCTAGTCCTTAAGATGTCCATTGACCGTGTCGATCGTCACGATTAGGAAGTGACTTCCTTATCCTCCTCATGCATGGACATGTATGCAAAAATTCAATCCAACTAGCGTAGGTGGAACAAGATGAGGGTAGGGAACGGAATTAAACAAAAAAAATTGTGCAGTTCAGTCAAGCGACGATGGCGACAGGGCAAAATGCACTTATCAACCACTGTGCAATATATTGTCACCCTTGGAATCAAGGCAAATTTTTAAATGCACGTATGGACAAATATTTTTTTTGAATTTCTGAATCGTCAGTTTTAAAATATTTTTATTCATTTCAAATTTTAGATTTTTATGCGGACATGGGAAAAGAACGAGGAGTGTGAAACAGGTAGAATTTTCCCCGTGAAAATCCTGCGGCTTCTTGGCAATTAGCTGTGGTTCTCACCAAGCAATTCCTACAATCTTCAGGTGTAATGAATCTTGCGACGATTACGTGAGAGAGCGGAGCAATTAGAATTCCCCTAAAATTTTTGATTTGTCATTTGTGGCCAACTAATCTTGTGGTGATGCTTTTCTCACACCGACAC
This sequence comes from Thalassaphorura encarpata, assembly GCA_009869925.1. Classification (NCBI taxonomy): domain Eukaryota; kingdom Metazoa; phylum Arthropoda; class Collembola; order Poduromorpha; family Onychiuridae; genus Thalassaphorura; species Thalassaphorura encarpata. The sequence continues at coordinate 15,275 of WJEZ01000588.1, forward strand.
AACTTGGCGTGAGATAATGATCTGCTCTGAGGAAGTAGGAACAGGAGTGAGCAGCTTGTGCACTTCGTACAACCCGGAAAATATTTATTTCTTCGTCTAAAACATTAAATTCCTTAGTTTTTCGACTTAATTTGAAAAAGTACAAGAAGATATTTCTGACGTTCGCATATCTCTTTTGTGAGAATTGGAGTAACTACTATTAGTATATTTTCGAACTATATTTCACTGGGTCTATATTTTTATTGCTCTGGTCTAGTCAACTCAATGTGAAACAAATTGGAGGATGATGCTCAATCACATTTAAAAGTCCTGTTACATTCTGAACTTCGCCAGGCCACGCCATACATACCAAAGTTCCAAGTATTCCTCAAGACTTGTTGTAACATGGGAGAATGGTTTTAACCTTTTTTTGCCTATCAATTGTCACTCCTTGGCTCTGCCGGGCCGGTGAGTGAGTGCAAATCTGTCAAAGGTGCTCCTGTGGCCACGGACAACACAAAACACAATCTTTGCAAAAATCCAAATCTGCACTCTCATGTTTTTGCTACGAATGCCAATGCAAATGTTCCGTGAGCAGCACTGAGCACTCAGATGGAGTCATGTCACGACACGACATGTAAGATCCTCATGTTAAACCTCAGTCTATGTCTGACTTGACTTGACTACGTTCTGATTTGACTGAATTGAATTGCCAACCAGTGGAGCCAAAACAGAACAGAACAACAAAGGCGCAGCTGAAGGTGTGAACTTTGACTGACAGCAGTCAAACCAAAATACATGTAAGACTGAACTTGAGCATTGAGCAAGGAAATGAATTAGTGTTATCATTATTACAATTGAAATAGAATTGCAGTTGCGTTGCAATGCAAGGGCAGGGCATGAGTAAATCCTGTACTTATTTTTATTGTCACCACAAGGATGTCTTTTCAATTGGTTGTGCATGTGCAATGCAATTTGGTAAAATTCAAGTCATTTCCGCTACTGCACTGCAACTGCAGGAGCTATGAGAAATAAAAATCATATTCAGAAAGGTCAGGTCGACCGACAAAGCAGAGGTCAAGGTTTAGACATCTTACTCCTTTGCATCTTGAATAATAATTCAATTTGAATTGTGTGCATTTGTAATAAATAATTTTAATTAATACTGGTGCCGCTGACGCCGCCGTGTCGGGTATTTGTAAAACTGGTTTTCCTAATCAGAAATTGCCTCCTGACTTGGCTTTTACAAACACGACCAAACCCGGTCAGGGATCTTTATCAAATGTAATAAAAGCAAATAAACAATTTTACGGACTGCCTACTAAAAACTAAACTCACACCTGGTTGAGACACGCAATATCCATGCTGGCTCCTGGCTAAGCAAAGCAAACTCATGAGTCTAATCGCTTAAACTTCGTGGAAGAAAAGACGGGATAAGATTCGCAAAAAAACCTGCCGAGTTGAATAATTTATTCGCACTGTGATATCATGATCTGGTATTTGGACTTGGAGGAAGGGAAAAATCAAGATTAGGGAAAGGAATGTGAAAATGCAATCCTTACTATCAAACTTTACGCCCCTCATCAACTTTCTATTTCCGAAGTGCACTAACGGTTTAGGAAAATAACAGGAGCCGGTTTATAAAACAAGTTCACTTTTTTGTAGGAATTCTTCAATATTGGCATCGTGGATCAGTCATTTGGAATATTATTCAGTCATAATTCAATCTTGACCATATTTGCATAAATTTCGTTAAGTTTTGACTAAAAATTATAATTTTGATATTAATTGCAAGTTTCCTTGAGCTCTGATTAAAATTCTCAAGTGAAAACTTTGATGTATTTCCGGAAACGAACGCTGTTTGTATCCTTATTGCAGTTTTAAACGATTGCATTTTTATAACTGCATAATACCTTGGATTGGTGGGAGAATACTCTGCTGGAGAGATGCAGGAAATTAAATGAAAGTTCATGCTTAAGTACAGCATAAGCTTAAGTGCCTTGCTCTTGTACAAGAGTCTCATTGTTACACATTACACTAATGTATGATATAATATTCAGAGGAAGGAAATTAATAATAAGTGAAAACTACAGGAGCCCGACACACTAGGGAAAAAATTAATAATCATTTTGTGCCTTCCGCACCTTCAATTACATTTCACGGCATTGCATTGCAATCTTTTTCTCTGCTGCATTGCATTGCACTTCAGGAAGTCCAAGTCAAGAAGAAGTTGAGTTCAAGTTTAAATTAATATCATTAACATTTGGATTCACACAGCTCAAGCCAAGTCAGTTGTAATGAACTTTAATTTTACATTATCTACGTGCTAAGCAAAGGAAAAAACAACAGATATTCATATTTTTATAAAATTGTCGGCAAAATTCAAAAACAAGCTTAGAATAAGAATTAGAATTACGAATCATTGAAGCAAGTAATGTGTTTACGTATATTTCGAGTTTTGCTGTTTTGCAACTGCAACAATGTCAAGGAGAGCTCAGCAGCGCAATGAAAGCATTGTTACTATTTCTTGGACTTTTCTGCCAAGCAATTTCATGAATGACTGAATTCGGCATTCGGTACAGGAGATGAGCTGACAACAATGTGTATTTTGTGCATAGATAATAAGATGAAATAGCAAATGGCACATTGTGCATTTCCTGGAATTCCTCAGAAGTCAGTTGAGCTATTTGAACAAAGCGTTTAATAGCAAATAGAGGGAGAAGGAGGATAATAACCAAGGTGTGAATTTTAAATTCCAATGATTGTAAATTCATCAAGGTGTTTCGGATTTTGACACCTAATGATGTCAATTTCCAAGTGCAAGTTAGTAACGGGTAATAGAGGTTAGTGCTGCTAGTACAAATTCAAGAGGTCAGGCCAGAATAAATATTGGCCAGGTTTAAAAAGATTACAAGAGTCGGAAACAACACTTGAAGTATGTATGAAAGTGTGAACAGCATAATCCAAGTCCAAGATGGACTTTAGGAGACCATGGCCCGTTATGCAACTTCAAATAAGGGAGACAGACGATTGGATAAACACAGTGTGAGAAATAATCTGTGCACTTGTGTGTAAGTTTATGCCAGAGCGTGGACAAGTGTTTTGCTAATGTTCTTTCGTGGCGTGTCTTGTCTTCCTGATTTAAACATCATCATCACATCCCTTCAGCCAAAATTCTCAAAAACCACTTGATGAATAAAAAGATACAAAAATGATCTGATGAAGTCTCAATCCTTTTAAGGATGTCGGATCATCACATCAAGTGCTAAGAAGGAATTCATCCAATTCAAGTCAACAATGCTGATTTCATTTTACTTTTCCTTTGTACACATTACTACAAGAGTTCATCTTCCGATCACACCAGACTTGACCACAATGCTGGGCTTGGCTGGGTTGGCAAAATAAATGTTGTGTGAAGTAAGAAAGAAAAATATCAAAAGAAATCAACTCATGATCAAATCACAATTCACAACAATTGCATAGACTGACGACTTAGGCTACGAGGTGATGATGATGAGTATTGAAATTATTTTATTGTGTTTTGAAGAGAAATCATAACAAGAAAAATAATAGTGCATAGGGTAATGATCCTAACTTTCATTCTACCTCAAATTCTTTTTCAGCAGAAAATCTCAGGTAGTAATGCTAACTTTATAGGAAATCGGCAGAATTTTTAGTATACAATTTTACTTTTACTGAACTGTGTTGAGCAGTCAGAAAGAAAGAGTGGGCATGACTAAGAAAGTAACAATTGATTGATTACCCATTGTTCTTTCCTATTTAGCTGTAAATCTGTGCATTTGGCAGCAATTACTCACACAAGTTCAACCCATTTTCAACAATTACTTGTGCATTATGCTAATATTCGATTAGGTAATGTTAATGGCCATGTTTTTCAAGTTTTTTTCCTAGAAATTTATTTTCTATGCTCAAAGAATTTCTTTTCTTTTTGAATTACTTCGGATTTTGAACTCTTATTTGCCATTGCAACTGCTGCTGAAAAATTGCCAGTAGCATGGCTAATTTGAGACATCCCCTTACCAATTTGCACTTCCCTCCCAGAGTGTAATGCCATTGGCAAATTGGCTATCAAATTACAAACACAATGCACGCAAAATACGAAGAAAAGAGTTGGAAATGTGGAGAAAAAAAGCAGCAAATAATAAAATCAAGTTTTGGTCCATCACACTAACAAGGAATTAGTTTCATATCCCCATCATCATCCACTTTTTGAAGTGGAAAAAAAGCCCAAGCAGGCAAAGCTAATAAAAATGAAAGACTTATCCCAACCCCAGCTCAGCTCAATTTCAGAATTCTGACTTCTTGTTCATCAACAAGTTTTTTTTACGAGAATCCTAATAAACGAAATGAAGTGAAATAAAGCCAATTTGCACGTTCCCAACAACTGGAGTTTGTTTCTTGTTCTTGCAAAGACAAAAGACAAGGCAAAGGAAGGGATTGCCAATTGCCATTGCGTGAAAGAATCCAAATGATCCAGTCCACACATTCCGTATCATCCGTCAAGGAAGCGCCAAAGTCATTAATTTAACTAACTTATTGCTTCCCATGATTGATTGAGGAAAGTCAAGTGCAGAATACACGAGTGTAAGAAAAAATTAACGATTCTCAAAGAAAGGAAACCAATTCTAATGTAATTGGGAAAGAGAAAGAACACGGGGTCTGTGCATTTCAAAAATCGGCAGCAGCAATAAAACGTAAAGACAAATCACATAAAAATATTATACGATTAGTAGCCAAGCTAAAGCCAAGCCGAATGAACCACAAATGGAATGGCGGAATTCGCGGTCTTTGAAAGCATCATGCATGCACAATGGAAAACCACTAAATGTCATGTTTACATATTGATGCTTTTTTATAGCTGGAGTTTGACGCTAGTGTCGGTTAGATTTGATACGGTGTCCTGCCTGAAGAGGCAGGTGAGGTGACCTAGGTCATTGTACTGTGAAAACTCTTTAGTTCAAGAGGTGTCGAAAGGTAAAAAATCCAAGTGTTCGTATTTCTCATTAGTCACGTTCATCAACAAATGTGTAATTAGTGCTGGGGAGGAACTTTGGATTGGAATTACAAATGAGATCATAAAATAAATTGGATTGTGAAGAAAAGAAAAAATGGCTGCTAAAAGTTCTTACTTCCTGACACCTTGCGTTTAACCAGCCGTTTTGCTAGTTACTCTTGTTAGTGACTATATTGTAGGCAAATATGTTTTAATTTAAGCATCTGGGCTTCGAAAATTATTAAATTTTGGGTGTTATGCTTAAGAAATCCAATCAAAAGTGATTCTGATGGGTGGGTGGTGATGAAAATTAATTAGAAGAACACCAGGTAAGTATAAACTAGTACAGGAGTTGCCTCCCTTGCATTATCGATTCAATCAACGGACCGCCCGAGTTAATTGATTATTACATGAGATGAAAAACAACACAGACATTGTCATTCTAATAAAACAATTTTGTAACAAACAATAATCAAAAACACAGCAGGCGGATGTGGGATATTTTTATTCTGGTGTGGTCCTCTCAGCCGGCTCATGTCAGGCTCAGATTAATTTAAAATTTTCATTATAAAATTTAAAAAAGTTCCCAATCCACACGCAATGGAATTACATTGCACTGCACATGCAGGATTTATTTTTACTCATCACGCTGCACTCAAGAAAAAACGAAGTGAAATTGCCCGTATTTTATTATCAGGAGTTGAGAGTTAAAGTCTGAAAGCTTTGAAGTTAGTGGCCTTGCCGATTGCAAGCAAAGCAAGGCGCCAGGCTAAGAGGAATTATTTCCGGCAGAAAATTAATGTTCCATGTAAACTCAATTACAAAACTTTACAACTCTTCTACTTGCCTGACCATAACAAGAAAAATGACCCACAAGAACTTTGGGCTCAAGAATTCCTTGAAAAGATGAATTAGACTGAAAATAATCTAAACACACAGGCTCAAAATATACGCAAGATCTGATCACAGTTTAATTCCCCATGATAATATTATGATCGACTAACTGTTCAATACAACCACGATTGTCCTCAGGAGGATAAATTCTCAAACTAAACAAGGGTAAACATCCCAATTCACAACTGAATGGAGAATCTGATAAGACAACGCCAGTGTCAGCGAATGCAATGCAATGGAATAGTTGGATTTAATTAACAAACAAACGCAAATCCCGTAAGCACCATTCTCTCTCTCATTCACCTTCATTACGGGTCATTATTATAAAACAAACAATGATTTTCCGTTTTTCGTTCGCTTATGGCATTGGCATTGACAGTTGCTTTTCTTGTAGCAAGCAGTCTAGTCTGGATCCAACATTGCTAAAAAAGAAATTGCGAATGCCAAGTTCACGGGGAATTTGGCAGGCTGATCGTTGATTGCCGTTAGTTTAATTTTAATCAGAAAAGCAAAGGAATTGTGATCCGATCCATTCCTTCAATTTTATAAAACATGGCCATGACCGATTGTCAATTTTTTTGTTTACAGGTTAACGTCCGACCTCCACATGGCCATGGACATGTACAAATCTCTTTGCCTTTGAACTTGACCATTAATAAACCCAGCCCATTCATTTTCATCTCATTTCTCACTTTTTTAACTCTAGTCAAACAACTCACGAAAGATCAATTTAATGAAATCTAAATGTAATAGAATTAGGCAGTGCAGTGCAGTGCAGTGCACAAATGCAGATGATTAAACTACGGGAATTTTATTTCCTGTCTGTCTGCCTCCATGGGCGGATCAAAACAACTCAAAAATTGCAACAACAGCAAAGAAAAAACTGAACTTGTTATGCATGCCTACAACATGCACATTCAGACCAAATCAGAATTCAATGTCCTTCACTCAAAATCTGAATCAAGTTCTCACAGAATAAGAATTTGAGTGAAGTGTGAGATATGCCTGGAATTCTTCTTCCCAAGCAGCTTGTTTTGATTTTTGAGCCAAGTTTAAGGAAGTTGTAGAATTTCTAAGTCTGAGTTTAACGTGAGTCCCATCTAACAATCTCATCTCTATCTTAACTTTTTGTATAAAATTTGAACGGCGTTGCAACCTAATTGCAGGTTTTGACTTCAATTGAATACCTGAGGCAAACAAGACACTCAAAAATATTTTTCGCTCATAAAAATTATCGCATTTCTAAACCAGAGGAAAAACGTGTCTGTATTTAAAATTAAGAAAAGAGTTTTTGTTGCCTATGTTTTGTTTTTTGCTACTGGTGCTCCTGTTTTACTATTATTACAGCATTCGCACTGGCATATTATTATTTTTGCCTCGCCTTCCTAATTTACTCGAGCCGGTATCTTTCTTAAAGAAAAATCTGGTTGCAGCTTAGCTAGGTCTTCGCAAGCATTTACAATTTCTTATTCCCCGAAACCACAAAAGTTCGCTCGGACATAAATGTTCTGGCAGATCCTGAATCTGATTTGGACTTTACAAACTCAAAACTTGCAAAAAGATAATAATAATTTACAACTGGCGACAGTATATGAAAACGATGTAGTGTAAAAATCTGCCATGCAGGGCGAATTTTATGGTAAGTTTTATTTCAAAATTGACTACTAGGACTAAAAAAACCTGTCTGCTCTTCCCTTATTGCTTGCTACTCTTACTCTGGTTTCCGAATAATTCTGACATGACATGACGGAAGAAACGAAGGTAAAATGCCTATGCCTTGACTACCCATGGTTTAGACATTTAGCCATGTACAGAAATTTTAAACGTATAATGATCCCTAATAAAATCGGCTGACTATGACTTGCCTTGCAATTGCAATTTTTAACAACAACGTGCTCTAACTCCCGTCAAGCTTGGCTCATACAGTTGAAGATGAAGTTTTTTGCACATTTTTCCAGAGGGAAAACCCCTCCTGCTGTCAAAACTAAAAACATGCTCTCTGTCCTTGTGTGTTGTGCGAACCTTCCAGGCATTTTGCATGCAGCGTGCGTGCATAATTCCTTCTTTAACTCCAATTCTCCACACACGTGCTCCCTAACTCTTTCATTCTATGCACTTCACATGCATTTGAAAAAATTATGATTCAATTTTACAATCTCATTATACTTAATGGGAATTTCAACAACTCTAAACTTTTTTTCCAAATTTTTTCTCAAAAGTGCCTCAAAACACTTTCCAGTTGGGTGGGCCATTTTCTGGCAGTGACATGACATGAGTTTGGCACGACAATTCGGCAAGATGCAGAAGTTCTGAACTCTTTTGTTTTAAGCTTATGAAGAAAATATTAATTAAAAATTTGGCTCACCTTGAAATGATATTTGGAGGAGTTGATTGCCCAAGATTGGAATAATGTATGAAAAACTTTGCTTTGCACGCCCCAAAGAAAATGTCACTCAAATCTCAATCACAGTTTTTTCAAAACGAACAGTTTTTGGATTTTTTCTGTTGAATTATTTTCGTCCTTGTAGTAGATCACAGAATTGGATGAATTTAGAAGCTTTGGATTAATTGCAAGTAAATCTTGCAATTATTAAAATTTTAATATTTTTGCAGATTAATTTGTGTTATAACTTTTTGGTTGCACCTTTGGTTTTGGTGACTTGAGTGAGTGAGACACACCGGGTTGAGTGAAGGACTGAAGAGTTTCAAGTTCTTTGCCACGAATTATATCATATCTGAAGGGAATACAATTCACAGCACAGGTGAAAAAAGGAGGAAGGATGTAATGTGCAGTGCAATGGCAATGGCAACGGGCAAATTACAGGTAGGTTAGGTAGTCCTCGTAATCTCAATGCAACGTAATGCATTTGAATCAGAATTTCTCAAGGGGGAAAAAGCTCTCCTTCCTATCCTTCAACTTCAATTCTTCTTCCTTTGGTGAATTTCTTGGCGTTACGAATTTGTCATGCGAATCTTGATGAGATAGGCAAAACCCCGCAACGTCCCGTTAAACTGGGCTGGTCGACAAGCCTTAGCTTTGCTACGAAAGTGTTCCTTCTAAAATTATATTGCAACGAGATGAGATGAGACTCATCGTAAACCTCAAAAAGAATTCCCGAATTGAGTTTATGTTCGTATTCCCATAAAGTGTCAAAGGAATCACAACCCATTTATGATGAATGAGGCAAGGAACGTGGAATAAATTCATGTGCACGGCACGGCAAGGGTATTTGCATATTTGGCCATGGCCATGGCAAGTCGTTTATTGAATCATTACCTCCGGAATAATATTTTATTTTCTATTCATCCTTTTAGGATCAATTTAATTAACCTACTTTCCAGATTCGGTCAAAATATTTTGACTCAAATTTTACGACCAACTTTTCCCATTGTTAATTTGAATTCATTAGAATACTAATGGATCTTTAACTCTATAAATAAAATTCCCGTTTTTATGTGCTATGCGATCAAAGGTTAAATTTTTAGAGTTCCGGACATTTGTCAACATTTGCTTTCCGATTTTGACGTAATGTTCAAGAGGTAGGGTAAAAAATAAATTACGGTCATTGAATTGGATCCATCGCACCTTAAACTTAATCTTGCGTTGTGTTATTGGATGAACAGAAGAGTGCAGTTAGTGTAAATGTAAGTTGTTCTGGTCCATGTGTTGGTAAACAGTTAAACAACAGCTTAGAGGATTTTTCTCCTTTTTTTTCTCCATGTAGAAGTGGATGATGTATTATGCCATGCCATGGCTGAACAACGGGTTAAGTATACAAGTACATGCTCAATTCTCATTCACAGGATTGCACAGATGCTGCTCCATTCTGCATTCTGCATCTCTACATCTTCCTTCTTCCGTGATATTTGCAGATGATGAGCATTTACTCCCAACTCATAATTTTTATCAAATCTGACTGACTCGGCTAAGCTAGGTCATTCGATATGCTAGAGTGACACGTATGTGACTTCCGACCGCATCTTCCTTCACTTCGTCTACATATGGAATCAAACCGTAATTGAATTCTCCAATCCGTGAAATAGTAGTACTAGTGTGGCCAAGGCAAGGAAGGAAGTTGGACTGGGTTGGATTTCTTACTGTTTTCAGCTCAGAAGTAAAAAATTGACGCACATACCTGGCAAGAGGACAGGACAAGGTCAAGATTAACCATTTATGGACAAACGACACGCTAAGACGGGTACGCTTACACTGGGTAAGTTAGACTAGATGAGATTATGTTCCCAGGACCCAAGTCAGAGACAATCGCGGATTTGGATGTGATACGGTCATTAATTTCTCATTTAGTAAATTTACATATTATAAATCTTTCTAAAATTACTTTTTTTTGGAATGCGGAACGTAGGATTGTGGAAGTTCAAAACGGGATACTTTTATGTCCGTAGATAAAGGTCAGGGTGCCCAGGACGATGAAACCATAAAACCGTAAAATG
>WJEZ01000589.1:0-25593 GCA_009869925.1 Thalassaphorura encarpata
TACGTCGTCCCCCTGGGAAATTAAGCCTTAAAAAGTATCTGGATATCTCGAATATCCGAATCTTCATTCGCGAACCGTGGTTCGATTAAATTGATTTTGAAAATTTATCTCTGACCAGTCTAAAGGACTTACACTTTTATGAATCTCTAAATATTTGAAGGAACCGACTTTATAGTAGATTCCCGGTTTACTATTTAATTTTGTAGATTTGGGTCAAAGGTCCCTATGCTAATGTATGAAAGAATCGGTTCAGTCATTGCTGCTTCAAGATACCTTGCGTATTTTTTAAAATTTTGAAATAAAAAGAAAACGGGTAAAATCAATGTACTACTTACTTCTCCCACGTGTTCGTCTCTTGACCTCACTCGGGGTTGATGGAGCTGACGGAGGGAAGAAAACACGGTCACTGACACAATCACTCCCAGCTATACTTCCGGCGTCTACATCCTCCAACCTAAGCGGTGACAAACTTAGAAGCTGAGGTCCAGTATCATATTCCTGGTGAACAGTTTTAACTCCAAACCACTTCATGTTTTCAACGTGGTGGCGATTACTGTTGTTGCTGTTGCTCCGATGGTTATGGCTCGTTGTTGGGATCCTCGAGGAACTCACAACAATTGCACGTTCACCACCTGAAGAAGAATCACAAAATCCGGGTCAAAAATTGTATTCCGAATTAATTTTCCAAAACTGTTCACATTCTAAATCTTTCTTGGAAAAGATCTAGGGATGGACCCTTGGGCCAATGCTAAGCCAAAACTCATTGAACTGTAAACGGAGCCATTTAAAATCTATTCTAGTTTCTTCAATCCAATAAAGCAATGGCAATGGCAAGTAGTGAGTGATGGCCTTTCGTAGCCCAAACCCTACCTGAGACTGAGACTCAGCTCAAAACATGTCCAGGGTATTCTTAGTAAAGGTATACATTGTAAAAAATAAGGTTTTAAGGTACGTAAGGTAGTACAGGTAAGTTAAGTTGGAAAGGAAATTTAAGCAACCCCCACAGTGTGTAGTCTATCCCCATTGTTGCACCTGTTCCCTTATTAGTTACCTGGCTCAAGAAGAAGATGCAGGCAGGCAGGCAACAATACACCATACCCTGTCTTTCTGATTCTTGTTCCTTAGGGTCTTCCTAACCCTAAAACTTGTACTAGTGACTATTATTGTTAGTTACTACCTTTGCCTTTGCATTCCCTTTATCATTATTATTGTTTCTCACGATTCACAAAGTCAATGCAACGCGCGAAGGGAGCATAGGAGCATCCTTCCAGCTCAGGTACACCATATGTGCCGAGCGAAGTAGTACCTTGAATTTAATTTTTTAAAACGAGGTGCTCACTTGCTCTGCTCTGCTCACTATGCAACAAGGCTAAAATTTTGAACCCTTTCGGAAGGAACACACTGCCATATGTTGTAGACGATATGCTCCAGTCAGTGCAACTGCAAGCAAGTGCAGTGATCGCATTGCATTGCATTTTCAACGCTGCAGTGATTTGATTTAAACACCAGACGCTAGAAGTATCCTTAAAAAACAAACTACTACTTCTACTGTGGTGCATCCGCTATCTGTGTCTTCCATCTATTAATTGTTTCCTTATCTTTTCCCGCCTCACGCCATTGCAGCTAATCCCAAAGGAAGAAGGTTCTTTACGTAATAAGCCATAAGCCATGAGCCTTGGATCCTTGTGGTTTACACTTTTATACTTTTTTCCCAGAGGGAAACAATTTCTTAACTAATTGTTGGAGAAATAAATTACTGGATTACTATCTTTCGCTCCTCGCCGCTCCGTGGTGAGAAAATGAAGAGTAACAGCAAAAGGAAAGCTCAAAAGACAAAGACAAACATTCTCATCCGATTTTAACTTCATAGTTTAGCTGCAGCTACTGATTCCATGTTGCACGGCACATGCAATGTGATAAACCGCTACTTCCTTCAAAGAAAATGAAAGGGATTTCTTGATAACCCGGAATTAATCAAGAAAAACAATTATTACTCCTCTCCTACGCTATGATACTACGTTCATCCTTCCCGATCTCGTTAAGATTAAGCAATTTCATTCAGAACAGGCCGGGTAAATAGACAGACAAGTCAAACAGAAGCTGCTGATTCTATGTTGCACGGCACATGCAATGTGATAAACCGCTACTTCCTTCAAAGAAAATGAAAGGGATTTCTTGATAAACCCGGAATTAATCAAGAAAAACAATTATTACTCCTACTTCTACGCTATGGTACTACGTTCATTCTTCCCGATCTCGTTAAGATTAAGCAATTTCATTCAGAACAGGCCGGGTAAATAGACAAAACAAGACAGGTCAAACAGCTTGATTTCCTCGTTCCCAGTCAGATAATTAGCAAAAATGTGAACATGGACAGAGAAAAGGACACAGTACAACAAAAATTATATTCACGTATGTTTATGAACCAGAAAGGACAAAATTAACTTTTTTCTTCCCCGTTCCAACTCATAAAATCATGAAATTAAGAAAGTTTACTTGGCTAGGCCTTTTCCTCCTAATAGAAATGTAATACAACAAAAATTATATTCACGTATGTTTATGAACCAGAAAGGACAAAATTAACTTTTTTCTTTCCCCGTTCCAACTCATAAAATCATGAAATTAAGAAAGTTTACTTGGCTAGGCCTTTTCCTCCTAATAGAAATGTAGGAGGAGGGACGGAACTGTCTTGAAATTAGGGATGATGGGAAGTAGAAGAAGTAAAGTGGTAGGGAAGAAAATACGAAATACGAGAAAATGGTAACACTACAGAACAGAAGTAGCAACATCAACTCAGAACATTTCGGGTTTGTGAATACGAATACGAGTGCAATGCAATGCAGGCAGGATGTAAACTTCTTTCTTGGATGGACCCGGTTCACAGAGCTCTGCTAGCTGTTTCCACTTTCCCACTATACATGTAAGATTTGGGGTAATTTTACGGAAACACGTTACACCCATCTTTCTTGGATGGACCCGGTTCACAGAGCTCTGCTAGCTGTTTCCACTTTCCCATTCCCACTATACATGTAAGATTTGGGGTAATTTTACGGAAACACGTTACACCCCCTCACTCCAACGAAGATTTATCAAAATAGAGTGAACTTGGATGTGGACGGCCACAATACAAGAAAGAAAATTCTCGAGAGACGACAGAGTAGGGCGGGAAACGGAGACACACGCATTAGCCAAAGGAGTTGGGGTTCAATTGTTAACAACTTCTTGATCTAAATACTAGAACGTCTGGTAATATACTAGCGGACCTTGAACTTGCCATTTCCACAGAAATGTTGCGAATACCGTACAGTTTTGCGTAAAAATGAAATCAGAATATTGAAATGAAAAGTAGCATGAAAAAAATTAGCAAACTAGGCAAACCATAATGAGTGCGGTCACCCACATCGTCACCACAGGCTGTCCTATCATCTGTCATTTCGTCAACAATGCAAACTGGACGTGAACAGAACGCAAATCAAGACACGATTCGATGCAAAATGTAGTCGACCGTATATTTAATCAACCGTTTCCGTCTGATCTTGCATCTTGCATACGTGCTTGCCTATTCCCTTGATCTTTACGAGAAAAGAAAGGAAAGGAAAATTTTTATTGCTTGCTACTAAAAATTTGTCCTGTTTTTATTTGTTGCAATTTGTGGTTTTGCGGGAATCACATTCACTCATATCATATTCTCTACTAACTGCCGTGTCTGTCTGCAAGAATTTTCAATCCCTGCAATGGTCAGTTAAATTGACAATGGATGAATAAAATAATAGGGCACGGTTCAATTTCCGTGCAAATCCTGACCTTCCCACGCATAGATTCTCAATTTCACTTTTGATTGAGCTTTGTGCTTGTTATTGAATTATTGAACTTGTAGACTCGTCCGTGGGAAATGAGATTGGGACAAGATTATGGCAAAAATAAAATCTTGACATGTTCTGATACACTTGCGATATGGTCTTGGAAATTAGTTCAGGGTAGAATTACAGCAACAAGATTAGTTCGTCGATTTAAATTATTAATGGCAAGTACATGAAGTTGAAGTAAATTCAAGGATACAAAATAAACTTCTTGGCCACTCAATAATGCTTTAACATAAAATGAGCAAAATAGTACACAATTTAAGTGAGTAAATAATTAGCTGTCATTCCTTTGCTTGCTGTGGATATTTGCATTCTGGTCAACATCATCATTTTAAAGTCATGCATCTTATGGCATACCATTGTGTTACAGTGTACTTAATTCCCAACATGATTAATTGCACAAGAAATCCTCATCCCATGCATAATTGTTATTTAAAAAGTAAAATGTGCATCTCCTATAATTAACAGCTGCAACTCAAGGTTATATTAATTAAAACAGGAGACGGTTAATCCCATTACTCTTCATTTGCCTTGTGGCTGTGGCTCATGCTTTCAAAGAAAAGGCTTAATTATAATCCAATATTTTTGTCATCTTGGCGTGCCTAATAAATCTACCTCTTATGACAAAATTTTATTCTTCTCTAGGGCTTCTTATGCATTTTACTTATTCAAAATATACACGGAGCATAGGAATATAGTTGTAATTAGCAAGAAGGAAGATTTAGAATTTATATGCATCTGAATTTTATACGCCTGCATCCATTAGGATGAGTCGACTTTAAAAAATAAATCATCTGTAAATAGACAAAAGAAGTAGTTCGTAGCAGTGGCGGTTATGTTGTGGTGGAGTTGTCCTTGAGACTGTCAATATTAATAATACAAATCTCTTGGCTGAATGGATATTAAAGACAGCACCGCCAACGCTTCATCATCCTCACCCACAAAAGAAATTCGTCTGCTAATGATACGGAACTTCATCATCCTCACCCACAAAAGAAATTCGTCTGCTAATGATACGCAAGGTATCTAAAATATCACAATATCGGAATGGGGCTGTCGATCAATTTCATGGCAATGGCAACCCTAAAATCCTTTCCTCTTCTTGAATTACTACAGCAATCCCATAAATAAAATCGCTGAGTCGTCTTCCGCCTCTTAAAAATTAAATAGGTTTGGCTGATTGACACAATACTCTAGTCTAAATTGAACCATGCTTTTAGTTGGATTGATTATAAAACTGGAGGATTTGTCCATGGAAATAAGAAATAAAACTTGGGCTAAGCATAAGCAGATCCATTCCACTTATCATCTCTCATGTCATGTCACAAGTCAAGGTGTTGAGACTTTCATTTTAATGTTTCATTAAGATTCCCAAGTTCCCCTGGTGCCACCCTAATGGGTTCTCACTCCATGATTCCCATTTCAATTTCTTTTACACGCCTTTACCTTCACCTCGATAATCTTTAAAACTGGGCGTTCGTTTCGTTTCGTTTCGTCTCAAGATTTGATTTGATCAGCATTACCATCATCATCCGAGGAGTATAAATAAATAAAACGAAGAAGATCGATGCATGACGAAGGACTTTGCTGTATACACATATCATCACCCTATTTCCTCAAGATCGTACAGCACCGTACCTGTCGGCAATCGTACATTAAATTTACAATTTTTAATTTCTTCCAATGTTATTGAGAACATTACTGAATTGAAAGTTACGAGTGTTTAATGGAGTTGGATAATAGATCGCTCAGCAGGTGAACTTAAAATTGGATCACCAGGAAAAGTCCTTCAAAAAGTACAGGCTTCCGCCCAAGTGGACTATTTGACTATTTCATTTGAAAATCGAATCCAAGTGCAAGCTTCCCCCTACACAATTGTCGAAAAATTTTCTGCAGCTAGCTTTCACCTTCTTCGGATCAATTCTATACAAGGAACCATNCCCTACACAATTGTCGAAAAATTTTCTGCAGCTAGCTTTCACCTTCTTCGGATCAATTCTATACAAGGAACCATTACGAGTACATTATATTGATAGAACTCAACATCTTTATGTAACAAGGTTCTTTTTTACGAAGGAGAACCAAGAGAAGAATAGACTTCGCATAATATATCATTTTCTTCATATAAATTCACCCCAACTGCACTGCACTCAATTCTTTGTAGTCCAAAGAAATAGCTTGTTACATTACGTACGTACATACCACACATCACACTAGTTTCATTCAAGGTAAGCATAGTTACACGCACAAGCACACGCATCGACAAGATGAGTCTAGTCTAGGTTCAGACAATCCAATCTAATCACCCGTCATCGAACGATTTGATTTATTTTGTGGAACGAGTCGAACCCTAGACAAGTCGACAAGGGCTTGGCTTGGCTTGACTTCCTTGAAGATGAATCAAGGCGATTCCACTGTGTAGTGCCAATGCCAACAAGCCTTCAGAGTCTCACATTATGAAAATAAATATTATCGACTAGTTTAGACGAACCCATGGGTCAACTGAGGACCATAACGGGAATTATAATATCATAAAGAAACACACCCCACAAAAATATAACTCATAGTCATTTCAGGATTTTTGAATTAATGATGACAAGAAGAATTGTTTTGAGTAAAAGGAATGCTTGTCAATTGTTTGCCTAAAATTATGCGCAAATTTTCAATAAGAAGGCATACAAATTACAAGATAATTATTTCCATGTGGTTCTTTATATTCAAATTTTTGTGAGAGGCGGAATAGAGTCATCAAAAACAAACAAACACAAAATGGGAATGAGATGGTGCAATGTAATTCTGAAATATTCTTGTTTATAAATATCCCAAGCCATTCAATTCTACACTTCATTGCAATTCAATTTTCACCACCGTAGCAAGGCCATTTTATTATTCCCATCATTTGAACTGACTAATAGTGCTAATGACAAATGCCGACAACCAAAGCGGCATTGTTTTCAATTTTGTCCGCATAATTCCTTGAAGGAGGATTCTAATTAACTTGCAGTTACTCCCCAACAGACAGACGTGATAAATTTCGCCCAAACTCAACCAGCAATTTATTCTACCGCCGCTGAGATGAGCTATGGCTACGGCAGGGATTTAAATTAATTTTCTTTTACTTATTATGATACACTTGCTAACTACAGAGCGGAAAATGATTTTTTTAATTTGAGGAAGCCAAAACAAAAAAAATGAAGAAGGTAGCGGCCGGGCCGGAAAGTGGGAAGAAAGATTTTCACAAATTACTTGTGAAAATAAGACGAGCGGAACCAAAAATCGTAAACTTCTTGAGGACAATGAAAATGATGTGTTTTTAGCACCTGCATTGCATACAGTCAGGATACTTTAACAGTAAATATTTCAAGTCAGTCTTAAGATAATCAGTGCAAATTGCGTCATTCAAACTACTCATTTTTTTCCTCAACTTGAACCAATTCGATTGTAAGTTGTAATTGCATAGCGGAGTAAATAAAACTGAAGCACACTGATAAATATTAGTTGAAGAATAAAATTATTCAAGTTTTTGCTACTGTCCTTAGTAAAGCTCCTAGCTGTAGAAGTGTGAAAGAAAAAGGAGGTCAACAGTGGAATGCAGATGAAAATATTATAACTGTCATAAGTAAATAATTGCAGGGCAATCGCAATTGTGCCAGCGACTGTAGGATTTACTAACTATTCCTTTAGAATTTGGGAATATAGTACGATTCGCGATTTGCCGACCGGTTGAAGCTGATCGTGGTGCAGAACAGAGTTATTATTCTTGAATTTAATAATTTCTTGATTGAGTTGCTGATGCTGCTGTGAAATGATGGGGATGCCGAGGTGGCAAATGAGGAAAAAACCAATAATTTTGTCACGATTTGTTCCTCTCCTTCCCGTAGTTTGTTCCGCCTTAAAGTCACGCTTAGTTTTGTTTACCAGTTAATTCAAATCAAACCTGACTGACTCATAGGCCAAGCCAACGCTACGCTAAAAAGAACGAGTCAGTCAGTCGTGGTTCATGAAAATCCATCACGGCACGGGGTGATATCTTTAAAGACGTTTTAGTTTAGAAAATGTAAGCCAATAAATATAATCTAATGATGCCTGAACTCGTGGCTAAAGTTAGCCAAACGCTTAAATTGTTAATCTACCACTTTGGTCAAATTTTCTCCCTTCCGTCCTCAATGGAATTCTAATCTTGCAATTAGATTATGGCATTGTAACCACAAAATTGAGTAAGCCAATAAATATAATCTAATGATGCCTGAACTCGTGGCTAAAGTCAGCCAAACGCTTAAATTGTTAATCTACCACTTTGGTCAAATTTTCTCCCTTCCGTCCTCAATGGAATTCTAATCTTGCAATTAGATTATGGCATTGTAACCACAAAATTGGCAAGAATACAATAGTTAGCATGGCGTGAAGTGTAAGTGACGATGATACGAGGATACGTGAAACGTGACCCGAATTACACACCCAGATTCATACTCCTCGGCACTGGGACAGGAAGACTTAATGTGTTGTGACTAGCTAATCTGAGTGTGAACGACCATCGCACATCATTTAGATAATTATTCCAAATTGAAGGAAATTAAATCCTAATTTCATTCATCTTTACATTTCTGTGCTGCAAATGACCCTTCAAAACTTTCAACTTTAGGTTTGAATTCTGTCCAAATCCATTTCATTCATGACAAATACATTAGCACAACGAAACTGCTGAAAAGACTTTCACACGTATTGTGTTTCTTGTAGATTTATTTCCGCGAACCATAAGCATTGCCCATCTCCTATTATTATCCTGCATTTTTTATATTTTATTCGTGGGTGTAAAGTCATTTTTAACAATAATGTATTTTTGGATGCAATGCACCCCACGTCATTCTAATGCCTGTAGCATGAACTTTGCAACGTGATATCTCAATTATCAATTTCACTAAACTGCAAAAATTCAAAACTTTACAAGGTGACGTCAAATATTATATTTCAAACGCGTGGAAGGAATTCAGAATATTTGAAATTTTGCAGACATGTCTAGATTACTCAGTCTGCGAATGCAAAACATAAATAAAAATATTTTGACTCAAAACAGATGCGGCTGTTTAAATTTCATCTCCTTGAAATTTAATCCCAGTCCACGCTAACTGCCTACGTTTGTGTAAGCCAAGGAGGTTTCACCCGAAAGTGCAAAAAATCAAAGTCGCATCTGAAGACCCAGTTAAGAGCGCTCCTAATACACCAATCTCCTAATAGTGAAATCTCCTTGGTGTAAGCAATGCTCGCCAGAACACTTAACACTAGACACAGGAAGAGATTTATTATATTTTAAAGGGAGGACAAAGGTCAAATGAATCTAAATGTGCAAATCCGTTGTGCTAATAATCCAAACAGACAGATGCAAACAGATTCAAGTGCCTGCCTGCCTGCCAACTAGAACTGAGATTTATATCCGCGAAAAAAATGCCAGAATGAGGATGTGATTCATCTCCTGGCGACCTGACTTGGCCATGTCAGTTTTTGAATAATGTGTGCAGACAGTTTCAGTTTAGCAGGTATAGAAGATGAGGACGAGAGACAGAGTTATGAATAATGTGAAATAAATTTGCAAAACAAATAACTGTTGGCGCGTGCAATACATAATGCTCGTTTCATATACGACTGCCTGAATCTATTTAGTTCAAATACAAGTGTGTGAAATATTTACTTCCTGTTATTTTGAGTGCAGGAGAGGAGATACAGGCATGTGAAGAATGCAATGCAACAAAAGATTTTACAGGGCAAAGGCACACACACGTGCAAATTTTGTAATCCTTTCAACCAACCTGTCAATTATCAAATAAATCCTGCGGGCGGAAAGTGCCATTCCTGGTTCAGATTCTAGGTTGACACGTCGCATCTCTCTCTTCATGGCATTTGTCATGAATATGTTAAAGTCGTCATTAAGAATCGTAGGCAGTCAATACATGAACAAACTAAAACTATATGGGAATCGTAAATCGCCCAGCTAATGCGCGTAAGGGCTGTGAGTGTACATTGACCAGTCCGTTTGGCTGTCCAGTTCCTATATGTACATATTGACTGGTCATTTTTATTGCTGCCACAAAACAAATTGACCACAACGTAGTCTTACTCTTTAACTTTATCATCATAAAATGTTTAGTAATCCTGTATTCGCCCATTTTGACCTGAGTTATTTGACTTTTTGACAAGGCACGGCACTTGTAGCATGACTTGTCCTCTCCACCCCAGAATAATGGATAGCTGCTGCTGCTGCGACGTTCTTGAGTTGAGTCACAAACTCAGCGTGCGTTGAGCCATTAAACAAAATTCGAAATGAAATAAAGGTGCGCGCATCAAATGGGAATTGGCGATATACAACAATACAGTGTAAAGTAGCATGGATGAATAGAGGACAATTTACAACCCCGAAGAGGTCAAGTCTTCCTTTTAGAGTGAAAGTGAGCAAGCAGCAAGCAGTGGTGCTTTTTATGTTTTCTCAACCCAGGCCTAAAGGTGTGTATTTAATGTCTGTAAATTTTTTTATTAGCTTTAGTCATGCGAAGAGCGAGACGAACCATTATGATTACACTAATGGTAATTTGCCAAATTAAGTGCCCACTTGTTTGAAATAAACTTTAAGCCCAGCCTCTTTCTCATAAATCACTAACGGGCATAATGACATTTACTAACGTAAAAGGGAAAATTTACTCATTGAAAGTTACAGAATAATTTTTATACTTTCATTCACTAAATTATAATTTCAAGTTGAATTCACTTTCTATGCATTACTATAAAACCGCTTGATTTGATAAGACTTGTTGCATTGCTATTCTTAAATCCCAATTAATTGTTCCACCTGTGCTGGCACAGGTGCTGAGAAAATTCTTTTCTTCCATGAATATTAAAGAAGAATACAAACAGGAATAGCATCTTTTCTCATCTTTCTTTGATGAAAGGTGAATTAAAGGTGAGTGGAGGTGGGAGACTCAGACTTATAAAAAATTAACAATGACGACGGAGTCGTTTGTACTATACTTGCACGTACTCAGATGCAAGGCAGACAATTAATCTTATTTTAAAGATACTAAAAAAATTACTCTGCATTCGTATTGCTGCACAGAAAACACGACCCGACTCTGAACGTTCTCCTCAGTTGCTTTAAATTAATAGAGAAGGTGGTCTTTTCACTTTAATGTGTATTATTTGTAGACACGATCGTGGACTGCGGTAATTGTAAAATCCAACAAAGTCTACTCGAGTCAAAATTCTGCAACAATTGCCAAATACAAACAAATGAATAAATGCATGACCAAATAGCTTTTCCCATACTCAATGAAAATGCATTAGCTAGAAAGGTGAGTGCTCGCTGTTCACTAACCCGAACCTTTCATTTAATTTATTAGCAAACCTCGAGTCGAAAATCAATGTTGAATTCAAATCGACACGAGCAGCTGGTGTTAGTGCCGATGCTGGCGCTTTGGAGTTTCATCATTCAATTTGATTGAATGGGATGAACTTGCAGGAATAGAAATTTGACTGCTAGCAGGTTGATTGTAATTGGAAGGCAGTGAGACTTCAATTTAATTTACTATTACTTTCTTTCAACAATTACTTGGACTCACTAATAAAAAGTTGGGATGAAATTGCATTTCAAAGAAAATCGTGTGTGTGTGCACAGCACAACAATGTAATTAACAACTGAATGACAGGTTAAATGATGTTTGGATTGCATCACTGCTGTACAAGTACAGGGCAGGAACATTATGTGAAAAATTATGCAAATGTTTAATGGGTTAAGAGGCACCAATAATTATTTAATTTTCAAGATGAAATGTGTATATTATGATTAGTGCGTGAACAACCTCGTTTTGTTTTTGTATACTTATTTCAAGTTTCTTTGAAGGACCAATTTACAAAGTACAGTTAGGTACGTTTAATTTTGACTAGAAATGATTGTAAATACATTTAAAATCAAGGTTCTGTTCACTTACTCAACAATGAATGACAGAGATTGATTCCAATAACGAAAATTATAAATTTTTAGTAGTATATTATTAAGGCACGTCTTGTGTAATTAAATTAAATTCAAAATATTAAAAGCTGCAGGCAAGATGCCATTATTTTAACTTTTTATTCATTTATTATGCAAAAGCAACCCATTTAATTCCAAAAAATGTAAAAAATGTAAACTGTAATTAAATGTACCAAAATCTATCAATTTAGCATTGGATGAGGCAATTTGATATGGGCAGTCCTGTTAGTTTTATTATGGATTATGTCCAAATGAACCCAAGGGGTGTGGTATGGACCTGCAGCTAAAAACTCATTTAATTTATGCCACTTAAGGTATGAAACAACCAGTCCATTCGAAGTACTTAGTTTTGGCAAATATGGCAAAAAAAATAAGGCCCGCACGCAGCGCAACGTTCAAGGAAAGGCAAAGATCCCTGGCGTGAAGATGAGCAAAGCAAGATCAATTCTTGCATTTAGCTTCCAACTAACAAATTAAATTAATAGCAGTTAATTTTTAAAACACAACTGCATTTGCGCAGCACAGTTATGGGAGAAAGTGAATTAATTGTGAGGCTCTTCCTAATTAGAAAATTAAACAATACCAAATAGGTAAGTATTGAGAAGATTTTAGCCCACACGTTGCGTGTGTCCACCTTGCCTGCCTTTAGGATTAATAATGTAGATCCCACATAGGGAGTTGAGCAAGTGCTGCTGCAATGCAATTCAAGAAACTCAATAAGGAAAATTGCAAATCTTGATAAAAATCAGAAGAGCTTCTCTTTCTTCAACAACGACTGCAACCATGGAGGTATTGAACAACATGAATTGGGCGTATATGATCGTAACACCCACATCTAAATATGAGCAAAGATCAAGGAACATGAATCCTTACAATTTAAGCCAAGTATTCCCAGTATTCCAAAATTTCTTATCTCATTCGTAACTCATTAAATGCAAGGACGGAGTGACAT
This sequence comes from Thalassaphorura encarpata, assembly GCA_009869925.1. Taxonomy (NCBI): domain Eukaryota; kingdom Metazoa; phylum Arthropoda; class Collembola; order Poduromorpha; family Onychiuridae; genus Thalassaphorura; species Thalassaphorura encarpata. Next base: position 12,830 of record WJEZ01000589.1, read on the forward strand.
TGCAGATTTTAATTTTAATTACAAAAACAACGTATTGTGAAATTACATATTGGACACGTGGAATTTGTTACATAATTTTTACTAAAATGGGTCATTGCACATGACCATAATAGTCAATATAAGAAAAGTATTTCCAATTTTAGCATTTTCCAATTAAAGTAGCAAAATTCATTTGTATTAGAAATCCAATTTCCTCTTCGGATTTAATTGGGAGTTAATTTACCTTTGTTTTAAGGTAGAACCTGAAGTCAAGTCAGATCAAAACATTTTTGTTCTGCTAAATGTAACAGAGATCCATTCAGTTATTCTGAACTTTGGTGTGACAATTCCCATACTCGGCACTCAATTTCAGGATCCACGCCCAAATACTACAAATATTAACTGTTAGATTCAAACAATGCAAAAGAAAAAACAGCATGGGCGTCACAGTCAAAATTGACTCTACAAATAGAAAACTGGATTCATAGATTTAATAGCACATGTATTTGCGGATAAGTAAACTTCGTACAATAAAATCCTATTGTTTGCGTAGGGCCAAATTCAGATTTCCTCTAAATATCACGGAATTTTTTCGATTTTCTATTTTTTCTCCTAAATACTCTTATACTAGATTTTACTGTTTTTTTGCATTCTTTGGTTTTGCCTAATCGTTGGAATAAAAACGGTTCTACCCTTACTGTACCTGTGTGAAGTATTTCAAAGGAGCTTTGACTTTGAATTTCTTGGAACATTTGGGTGTGAGCGAAATTTTGTAATGTTATAGAAACTTCTTTGGAGAAGAATTGAGTGCATTGCCCGCCAGCCAGCCCGCCCGCCCGCCAGCCTAGAAAGATCTACTGCTTATGCACCCCAAGCCACAGTCGTTTCCAAGTAATGTGAATAAGGTCGGAAATTAAATTGATTTTCACAGTTGGATTCATCTGTTTCTAATTAATTCTTAAAGGAATAGTCTAGTGTTCTACGGTTTTAACATTCACAGGTACCATCACCACAACTACAATAATATTTCTCTCTATTCTCAAATGAAATGAATCTTTGCCATTTGCTGCTAGCTGAGCTACTGTAACAGACAGATTCTCGGAAATATGTTTCTCAAGCATGAGCACGCACTTTAGACAAGACAACGCATCTTGAATTCTCATTCACATTTCGCTACTCATTTAAATTAGAATATAGCCACCTAGGTAGGCATGGGGAATAAAAATAATAGGAAGTTCGGATGGATGAAGAAAGCCAGGAAGCTAATTTAAATTAAAATACATATCGAAGTTTGAAAGAAATGGGGTACCAGAAATATAGGCACGCAATCGAGCATTTCGTAGATTTTTAATTCTGTTGACAAATCTTTTGTATTTTATTGACCAACTGAGCTACCCAGGTTGACCTGGTTGAGCTTGGGGAAACGTTATGCCAAATTCACCGTGAAAAATCGCACTGACTCTTCTGAAATCATTTCGCACATCATTGTCAAAACTCAGAAACGGGCTCATGACTCAAGTTAATCATTTAGTCCGTGCAATCGTATCTCAGTACAGTCCAGTTAATGGATCAACGGAACGTCCAACTTTAAATTCAAATCTGTGAGATTGATACAAAATACTACAATGCAGTACAAAGCTCTTTATTTGTACAAAGTGCAATATCCAAGTACCGGTCTGGCCTGTACGTAAGTTCATAACGTAGCCCATTTAGTGCGATCGAGCGAGCAAAGCAAAGCAGTGGAATTCGACTAACACTGAAATGTCATTCTGGTGATCATAATCTCGACTCGATTGTCAACCTGTACAGTGACAGTCAGCGTGGCGTGGATGACCGACGTGACCGGGCAACGCAGAGCAGAGCAATGGAATGGAAGGACTCAACCATGACTCGTATATTTACTTTGCGAGCATCGCTGTCTGTCGCCGATTAGCAACGTCATGCCTTTCCGGGCTTCAATTTAGATAAGCATAGGATAAAACCTAGTACAAGTTCTGGTCTAGCGTAAGGGGTTTAAGACGTTCATTTCTGTGGACACGTTCGAGAATCAAACTGGCATTGCACGGTGACGGTGCCACTAAAAATTCGCAAATTGTTCTAATGCACTCTGATTTAAAAAAATGTTAAATCTTTTTGAGATTCTTAATTTAAAATATACTGATGTTTGGCGGATCTCCTTGATTTATCGATGGATTAGAATGCGTTTGACCATTTCTAGTAGGGATTATCCCAAGTTAAATTTAGCATAGTGCTGAATTAGTAAGAGGTCAAAGTCAGGTCAACAAAGTCAAACTTTTCCTAGTCATCTGAGAAGGGGGCATCTATTAGTACGAGTATTTTAAGTATGCAAATCTTCATGGTTGTGGTTTTCTAAGCCATTTCAACAAATCGAAGTAAATTTAAAATGTCAAACCCCTCTCCAAATGGATCTATCATTGTGGCTTTTACCATATAATAATTCATGTCCTAAAATCCTTTCTTCGACGAAATTTTAAATAGACACAGCATCAATGCAAAATGTCTAAGTATTTGAACCCAAGAGATCATGCAATAGCACAAAAATATTGAAAATTTTTATACCGTGCTGTTTTCTCGGACTTCTCGCTGTACTTCGTAACATTGTGCTTGCTATGCCAAAGATCAACTCAAGCAAAATGGCTCACTTCCAAAAGTGCAAGGGATTACCGATCCTCAATCTGTGGAAAGGATGACAGACAGGTGCGATAAGACCCAGGGCGAGTAGTTCTGCAAAATTGTCACTGCACTCAACCCGGTTTGATATCCACCCAATCGATCCTCTTTCACTTCAACTTAATACGAGTCACATTAAATCTGAAAGTTCTGAGTCAGGGAATAAAGAAGTCCACACACACTTAACCAGTCACTGAAGAACAGAAGCACAAGTGAAGTCTTCTTCACAAACACTTGCGATTTTACTTCCAATTCTTCCTCATGTAGTATTGCACCACACCAACCACTGTTAAATATTTCCAAGTATGTAAATGCAATTATATGCGGAAGGCTCTCAACCTCAACTGTTTCACTGTGATGTTAATGCGAGAACAGGAACAACAATTCATTGCTGCTGATATCGCTTAACAATTGGCTAAGAAATATTTGCTGGATTTTCAACTACAAATTCCTTACATATACTATTCACTGATCACGACGACACCCAATGTTAGTGCAGCAAAATGTTCCTTGACGCAAGTTTATGAGTTGTTCTAGCTTCAGGTTCATTTTAATGGGATAAAGGCAAAGGCTAGGCTTCTGCCGCTATGATCATCACCCTTGCCTCGCAAAAACGCCTTCGCCAATTACTTGTAAAATTTGCATATTACAAGAAAAATGCCAATCTGTTTTATTAATGAGGCGAAAAATTCAAGGCACACGAGCTCAGCACAGCTCTGCTTTCAACGACGCGTCACTGACACAAAGGAAATTAGCTGAACTGAATTGAGCAACAAGATTTGAACTCATGCAATTAAATAAATATTAAGTGGTGGTGGTTGAATCAAAGAAAATTCACTTCAGTCCACTGCACTACACTGGCTTTGGCTAATGAATCTTGACAAACTGAACTCAGGTGAATGTCTGGCCTGTCTGCGTGTGCAGTGCAGTGCATCCCATTCGCAAAGCTTAAAGAGCTAAAAACTATGTCTAAGTCTAAAAGTAAAGTATGTACTGGAATATAAGCGGCCGGCCATATACTCGTAAGTGCATGCCTTGCCTTGCCTACCTGTGTGCATAGGTACTTTATGCCTAGCATATAATCTGCCTGCTTGCTTATTTTTTGCAACCCTAATCCTATCCTATTGTATTTAACCAGCCAGCCAGCTAAGAGAATTTTCTAAGATTCGAATTCACGAACGATGACGTCATGTTGAGAAGATCGTGAGGGTGATTCAGGCTTATGCTCTTGTCCTGATATTTCACCTGCCCGCCGGCCGGGTAGGTTAGGTTCTCCCATGTATGTTATTATGAACATATGACTATGAGTCTGCACTTCACTCCTTTTCTTTTGTGCAAAAAAAATTACATGATAATTTAGGGTTTCAGAAGAAGTGCAATTATCATACAGACATAAGGAAGAGATACAGGGACTAAAATTGCCGTATCATATGGGATCATTGTGCTGTGCTGTGCTTTAAAAAATAATGTAGAGTATATGAAAATGATTATTTTATTCAAATTCGAAAGGAATACGAGGAAATTATAGGGCGTTTGAATTAATTTTGAAGCGGAAGCTTAACCTAGGTCTCGCGTGGCTATCGCTGTACTATGTTAGGAATAAATGACCCAGGGGTCAACGAAGTTGTTTGATATTTAGCGATCGTTTCCTTTAGGCGGTGAAAATAATTTTGAGGCAGGCAATTGGCAATTGTATGCAGATATAATATATGAAATATTAATTTAGCTCTTTGTTTAAAAGTTAAGCGGTATTTCCATAAATTAATGTGCTTGGAAGAAACCGTGATATTTTTCCCAGCAGGAATCCACAGTCTGCAAAATTATTCCAGAAACTAGTTAAATTATCTAAAGATTTATGCCCAGTGCTGTCATGCACTATTTTTGTACCTGACGAGGTTAAAGAAGCCATTACTCACACCCAATTTAATCTACTCACTTTTCATGGATAAGAAAGCCTTTGCCTTACATTACGTCATACGCATCATTTCTGCCAAATGTTGTGTTTGAATATTTAATAGGCTTACTCACACGCACAATAACCACCACCACCACCTGTATTAATATGCAAGCACTCGAGCGTAGTAGCCTTAGCCTGAGAAATGCTCGGAGGGCAATGACTCATCAAGAACACAATTTTAATTCTTTCCAGCACATGCCCAGCGCAGCGTAATGCAGAATAGACATTGTAGCAGTTGTTAAAAATAATAAACCAACCCCATAATACGCTTTTATATGAAGTAGCAGCTATGATGCTAATGAAGAAAAATGCAAACCTAACAATAACAATCAGGCTTAGCTAATGTTATACAAACTTGGACTGGTTTAGATTTGAATGCATACAATTTGTATAAAATACAAATTAATTTCTTAACCCGAAAGATAATGACACCCTTTCTTTGCTCAGCATGATGGTCTCGGGCTATTTTCAAATTACAATTTATAACAGTAACAAATGAAAGGATGAATTATTATGCTCAGTGCTAGTGCCGAGCATTTCCTTTGTGATTGTAAATTGCGACCCAATTAGTTTTGTATAGTCTCATTGCTTGTATGATGCTCTAAATATTATAATGTATGTTTTTTTAGCAATTAAAGATAATTGAACTACCAAACTTCTGCACCGGTGGTCTCTCTGAGATTAAATTAGTTCTAAGTTAATTTTTATTTGCAATATTGATGGAAAAAATGGTATCTACGAGATGAGATGCTATGCGAAAAATATTATTTTTGACCAAGAGAAGTGTGCTGGTATTAGCATAAGAAGGCCGATGAATACATCAAGCAAGAAATTTATAGCTTAATTAAATCCTTAAAATTCTCCACCTCTCCGCCTTCCAGTTCATAAATAACTCAAACTACCTTCATTTCTTAACACGTTAACCGCTCATGCATAAGCATAAGAAGGCCGATGAATACATCAAGCAAGAAATTTATAGCTTAATTAAATCCTTAAAATTCTCCACCTCTCCGCCTCCCAGTTCATAAATAACTCAAACTACCTTCATTTCTTAACACGTTAACCGCTCATGCATTCATGCCAAATTTGTTTTAACGCCTCCATTAATTTTTTTTAAAAATTCTTAAGTTGTGGAGGAGGTAGATTTGAAGGTTAGGAGTGGATTAGATGATTATTCAAGGTAAAACAAACGTGGCTTAGAAGATCCAGTGTAACAAGAAGGGCGCAAAATCTTGTCACATTCGCAATGCATGCAAAGGCAAATGCTGCCTGCATTGCATTGTTTAATTTTTTCTTGCACCCCTAATCTTCTACTTTGCATAAGGAATAGGCAATCTTCGGACACTTTGGAGTTTGCAGGAGTTGAAAGGAGGATTGACTCATTTGTTGTTCGTTGTGTTATGTTACTACGTCGTCGTCGTGCTTTTGGCCTTTTGTTTTGCAATGGGTTTATGATTCTATTCCTACCTTTTGTTTTTTGTAGCAGCTCTGATCTTGGTTTAAGATAGAGCCCTGCCTGCCTGTATCACAGATTGACAAGTTCTATTGTCATTTTGATTAACAAACTTTCCTTGATTGGTCTGCTTGCTGCTCCTTAGACTTTTTGCACCAAATCGATTGTGCCCAAATCTAATGAAGACGAATCGTCGTGATTAAGTTGATTTGTTGACTGACTCATTTTATTCTACATCAAGGCACAGCGAGCTGAGCCTGAGGGACAAGACAGAAGTCATCCAACAAGGAATGAAAAAAGACAAGGCAATGTGCTCACCGATTGAACTCGACTGAACTGTCTTCCAAGATTGCAATCACGATTAATTCGCAGTCTTAGTATGCATTGTGCATTGCCATTACTTATGCCAAGTAACTCCGATTTCGGCGCATAGTTCTGCTTTTTATCCTCGGGAATATTTTCTTTATTGAGTATTGGAATATCAGTCGGAATTATGAAATTCCAATAAAAATGTGAAATGTACTTTCAAAACTTGGATTGCATAGGACAGAAAGGATTGAAAAATAATTCTCAGACGTGCTCTTAATCTCAGTCCACCAAGAAAAAATCGTTTTAATCTCAACACTGATTAATCCTTATGCAAATTAGAATAAGCAATGACAGTGACAAACATATTGTCTCTCACTGCGTGCTGACCACTTTTCAATAATTTCGTGACAAAATCCGGAATGTGCTGTAGCAGGGCAAAGGATAATCGTGCACGAAGTTTTAGCATGCCAATCTAACGAAATTGAATTTGTGTAACAACTAATACGAAACAACACAAGTGCAGTCCTACTCCTAGTCCCAGTCAGAAGTCAAAATCCGCAACATTTGCCTTGCCTTGATCTGAAACAGGTTCTGAAACTAACATTCGCATTCGTATTGTTTTATATCACACACAGATCAATCAACTCATTAAAAGTTTCAAAACGTATAACAACAGGACGAACTTTGACTTCGACATTTGCTTCCCCCGCTTGCTTTGCCTTTGCCTTTGCCTCTGGAGTTGTTTGACTCTGATTTTCCTGAATAACTTTTTAGTCCTCTGATTTGTTCCATCTAAACTTCAAAGTTTAATGCATGTGTTGTTTTTGCATGCCCTCATTTCAAAGTACAAAATGATCATGGTTGAGTGGAGGAATTGATGTTTCCTATTTCTATTGTCCCACGTATGAGGACATGCCTTGCCCATGCCTTACCATTACCATGCATGAATAATTTATGAGATGATGAGACAGCAAGCAGCAGCAGCGTGCAAAAACCCGAGTTCACTTTATGTAACTTGAGGATATAAATGCAAATGTAATGGAAGATTGGTTCTGATGGATCGGATGAGATGCGATGAGTGATACACCAACACATTCACCCGATTTGGACTTGAATTTGACAAGATGGATTCGACTTTGATAAAATGTAATTCTTTATTCACCGGGTGAGAAGTGAAAATTCTTGGCAATTATATTCAAGTGTAAAAAGTAAGGGATTAGGATTGTTCAAGATTAAAATTTAATTTCGTGAGAAATCTTATGCGATGGACAATTAATCCTTCAACTGGAAGATAACAGATCAGCTACCTGTCTGTCTGCAAACATTTCAAAATGCTAATGACGAATTCAATTATTTTACCAAGCCTGTTGATCGTTGACATTAATCCATTGGAATTTTAAAAGACTGCAGTGAATCAAAAGGCGTGGCGGAATGCATACATTGCATCCTCCGCCGGGAGTTAAGGTTACGAGTTTTTACAAGTAATTGCAGATTGGAGTTCATAAAAAGAGGGCATGCGAAGTGTTGCATAATAATAGGTAGCCCTAGCCGCAAAGGTAATCCCAATCCCACATGGATGGCACGAAAAGTAGTTTGAAAAATGAACACGACGACCAAGAAGAAAAAAAAACACTCATTGAACCATTTATGATTCATGAATTTGAATTGTTTTGCATGACCAGAGGCAGAACTGAGCCACATTTCTTCTTAGAGATCAAGATTGGGCACTTTTTTAATTTGAATTCCATCCTTACACTTCCAATCAGGTAAGACATGAGTATGTGCTAACTAAACAACTCCAGAGGCATTGATATGTCCAAAGTGTCCAGAGAAAAGTCTACTTTGCATAAATTGAAACTTTAGCCCTTTCATTAGTGTAAAGCAACAAACGTTCAATCCTTAAACTCAAAAATTTAAAACCAGTTTCCCTGCCTTTTAATTGCACCTCTAATTGCTCCTGTAAGTGGTTCGGTGATGTAGGGTAATTGTATCAATGATTATACAGCCCAAGGGAATGCCTTGATTATGATCTGTTGTGTCAATACACTATGTTTCATTCTGCTGAAAGTTATTGTGACAAGGCAAGGGTCATAAATCCGTCATTTCCCGGTTTTGGAGCAAGCAAGAACATAATTCCATTTTTGAAGGTTTGGGCTTGGTCTCATAATTAAAACCAATTAAATTTAACGGCAATTCATTAAATCTAGAGCAAGATTCATGGTGGTATTGAATTTGTTTTTAACGATCATCAACACAAAGTCTTTGGTTTCGACTAAATTCAAAATATCTCAACCATGCGTCTCAAGCTCCTAAGATGTCACGTCACCTATGAATAAATTACATTGTTGTGCATAGTACCCTAAAATTCGATGACATCATAAAATTGCATTGAAACGTGCATGAGCCATAAAATTTTCCACCTTGCAATTGCATTGCACTAGCAGTCGGTGACTTTCAATTCTCCCCTGACTTGACTTTTCAGACATTTCTCTGGATTTTAAATAAGTTTCAAGCTCCTAAGATGTCACTTCACCTATGAATAAATTACATTGTTGTGCATAGTACCCTAAAATTCGATGACATCATAAAATTGCATTGAAACGTGCATGAGCCATAAAATTTTTCACCCTGCAATTGCATTGCACTAGCACTCGGTGACTTTCCATTCTCCCCTGACTTTGACTATTCAGACATTTCTCTGGATTTTAAATACTCGAATTATTTTTGATTGGTCTGGCCTGGACGACCGTGTGAACAGTTGGAAAATTATTTTGGATGGAGAAACTGGTTTAAAATTTTGCTGCTTACCTTGATGAATTCCCCGGACGAATAAAAAATGAGCCGGTCACAGCCTCACAGCTCAGAGAAATAAAACGTGGAGCTTAATGAGTCCTCCCATCCATCGGTTTGACCGTAGCTGGCAAATAAGCAAACAACAGGCAGGATTTTTTTGCGTAAATTAAGCACTTTAAAAGATGAGATTATTCAACCCTGGATTAGTAGATATAGTGGAGGGACGTGAATTGTCTATAATGCTCTTATTATTATTTCGTTTCTTTCGTGTCAATGGAGCGTTTAAACTTTTGCATTGCACTGCACTGTGCACACTGGGCAATTATATTTTTTCTGGTCCGAAGTTTCCTTCAACACGAAACACAAACTATTGCTCAAGTAATTGGAATTCAAAATGATGCAAAATGGTCAAGCAGCTTTTTCTTCGTCTCTCTTTGGCTTGTTGTTCAAATATTATTCACAAGGTAAAGGCAGGAACCAACTCTGCTGCACTGTACACACAGGGGCAATTAATTTTCATGTACTTATTTGGCAAAGAGAATAATTTCTACTCGTTCGTATTATGACGGGAACATGGAACCCGTTTTTACGACGACGACGAAAATGATGCAGTTTTTTTACAGCGTAGCAGTGGCGGCGTCTGTCAAGTTTTTACGCACTAAAAATTATTATGGACATGCACGGTTTTGTAATAACTGACTGGTTTAGATGTTTGAACAGATTTTGATTGTTCCTTGTCACTTTCTGTTTTCTGCTTGTAACTTTGCTTGTCTAACTTGTTTGTTGATATCCAATTTGGGCAAATCTTGGGTTGAAGTTTATGATGTTTACGTTTTTTTAACAATTTAAGGGATGAAATTATTGACTTTTGAAGAATTCTGTAAATTGCAAGAAAAAAAACTGCTGAAATATCATATATTAAATTTTAAATTGGAAACTTTCTGATAGGCTACTTTGTTATTCACATCACAACGCAACTGCGAAGTGACAAATGAACTGAGCCTATGATTGTGACTGACTGTTTTGTTTATTTTTCTGATAGAGCTATCTGATTCATAGTATTTCTGCCTGCCTGCCAGCGAACTCAGTACCCAAACGAGGATTAGCAATTAATTGACCATTCGCAAATAAACACATACGGCAGAAAAAAATCGATGACTAAATGAGGAAGAATTTCTTACGTATACGTACACCATGTGGCGGCCGCGTTGCGTTGTTTGCCTATACTTGTAATATTTTCTGCGATGTCCTGTTGAGTTCACTTCACACTCAGAAGAATGTGGTTTTTGTCTTTGTGATTGAATCACTCACTCCGTCACTCTGCCAGAAATGTTGAAAGGAGAAATTAAACATGCTACTTAACACCCCTGTCCGCTTCGCGTCATCAGTATCTTATTACACAGAAATTCATTTGAGATTACTGAAATCTGGGAACCATATCCTGGCTGAGCTCTTGCTGTGGCCTGGCCTGGCCGCATGCATGCAGGATTCAGATTTTATGACCAAATCCAGACGCCAGCCAAAGGTCTGGTTAATAATAATACAAAATGTTTCGTCACATATGAAAACAAGGGGATAGATTTGCACGGTTTATCTTCATTGCTCCAAATTCGCCAATTCGTTTCGTACCGTTCGTCTGACTGACTAACTGAGTTTATGATTTTTGCAAATTCTTTTCCGCCCATCTGTCTGTGTCATACGAAATCAAACACATTTTTTAGTTTACATATGACTTATCGGGGAGCTTATCTCATAGCTTTAGCTTTATTCCTTTACAAACCTGCTAAAATTTCTGCACCTGTAATATATTGTGTATTTTGAGAGTAGCAGGCAGTAGGTGGTTGCACTTTACTTTGTATTGAAAAAATATATTTAACAGGCACAGGCCAGAGTCGGTGAGCTGTGTCATATGCAAAGCAAACTGAAAAACGGCAGACTTATGTATACAATGCCAATGTGTCATTATTATGCGCATTCATTTCATTTGCTAGTGCAGTGGAACTGGGACTGACTACTGAATAATGCCAATGTGTCATTATTATGCGCATTCATTTCATTTGCTAGTGCAGTGGAACTGGGACTGACTACTGTACTGTTGCATTTCCCGGTTCAAAAATGTGTGCAATATTGTATACGACTTATGAATATGAATGCAAAACGGATTTGGTTACTTACTTATGTCAAATAAACTGAATAATATAACAATACATGCACAGAAATTTCTCCGGTAGGGTGAATCTCAAACACTGTGTCAACAGTACAATAATAAAATATACAATTCTCTGAAGTGACAAATATTTGAAGAGAGTACAGAGTCTGAGTACTAATCTGACCGCTTTTGTATTTCCGGTGCGTTGAAATGGTACGGCGTGTAAAAAAAATTAGCACGGGTTGTCTGCCAGAAAAATATGAATCAAAACGTTCGGTGAATAACGATAAAGTGTTTCTTACATAAAAATTGTAAATATCCAACGATTTCAATTTGTTCACCGTTTATTGAAATAATCACACACATGTCCGGCCTAATTATACTTTTGAATTTAATTTTTAGCTTTGTCCACTTGCTTCCTGGCAATATTTTATTGATCACTTCTACTAATTAATAACCTGTAACCTTATTTGTCCTGTTACAAGGAAGCAAGTCCATAGCTCAAGCTTGACTGAGACTGAGGAGTTGAAACTATTTGAAAACAATTTTTCTTGATCAAGGTCCTCGTTGTAATTGTTTTGTTTCTGCTGCAATAGTCCATTAATAAATTGCTATCTCATAAGGCCATATAACATGCACGTTACGATGAGGTTCATATTCCATTTATACGCTACGCCACGTTACACGTATTCATATTATAATTTTGTTTTGCTTGCAGCTGCATTCGCTCGCTGTTCGCATGCACTCACATCATTCATGAGACTGTCACTGTCGTGCGTGCAAAATTCATTTCAGGAATTGATTGAAGCCATTTGCTCCTCAGCACAATGCTAAAATTGTAGATTTTACATGTACGGAAGAGCAAAAGCAAGGGACTACCGGTTGAACTTGGATGGATTGACTGACTCAGAAGGAATGAATGATTAATGTTTTACGAATCCAATAAAATACCTGCATTATTTCAAATTGAATAGAGGAGGGCGTATGCATGCAACGACGTGTGCTACTGAATTTGCATGCTGCACTATATGCATATTTTAGGCTCATTCAATAATAGCGTGTGCTAAATTTTCTGCATCTACAACGGTCGCATGTTCCTGTCCATGATCACGCCCATCAAATATGAAAATATGATGCGGCATTGAGTACTCATTAACATCGCTGATGTGATTGGTTGAACTTCGAAATAGAATTCTGCTTTTTGCTACCTGAAGACGTAAATATGGATATTCTTGTTGGTGACGATGAGCGCACTACGGTACTGCAATACATGTTACATCATGAGGATTCAATTCGCATGAAATCTGGTTGAATTCGCAATGATATTCCTAAATGCTATTTTTATAAGAAATCTCAAGAGTATCAGACTAGAGACAAACCCACTTCTCACATTCTCAAGTGACACAACTTGAATTGATTGGAAATGTATGCGA